>VWPU01012499.1:0-224844 GCA_013398955.1 Callaeas wilsoni
TATAATATATATCTATAACATAGTGAATGGGGTGACATCATCCAGGTGTCCTGTTGTCCTGGGTTGCAGTGTATTCTATTACCATCTTCAGGAGCTGTTGCAACCAGGTGGGGCTGTGTCCCTTGCCTCCTCTCTCTGGACTATCTTCTGTTAATGGGCCAGCTGTTGAAACCAGGTGGGGCAGGGTTCTTTATCTCTCCCATGACCCATCCTCCCTCTAGGGGGGATATCTCCTGTTAATGGGCCATCCAGTCTCACCACATGCCTGACAAAATTACATCCTCCCATTGTGAGATGCTCTGCCCAGAGGGAGGAACCAAGCATCCCATCCTGGATATAAGCTAAGATTTCGAACACCAGAGGCAGCCCTTACCTACTGGATTCCCAGAGGACAAGAGCTACCACTGGACCTTCAGATGGAGACCAGACCTTTTCTACAGGATCACTGCTTCAACAGAACCATCTTCAACAGAACTCTGGAGGACTGCAGCCACCATTTTATTGGACTGCTACCAACACCCTGACTGACAGGGTGTCAGGTTGTATCCTGACTCTGTCAGTGGTTTCTTTTTGTACTATTGCATTTATTTTAGTTTTTCCTATTAAATTGTACTTCTGACTTGGAGTTTCTCACTGGTTTTGCTTTCAAACTAGCACACCTGTCACCGGTGGGGTTCTTCAGGCTCCATCCTCAGCCTTGTACTCTTAAGCATCTTCATAAACGACCTGGGCACAGGATTGGGAGTGATACAAGCAAGTCTGCAGAAGATAAAAAACTGTAAGGAGCTGTTGATTCCCTTAGGAGGCCCTGCAGAGAGACCTTGATGAATTAGAGGACTGAGCAGCCTCCAGCCATGTGAAGTTCAGCAGCAGAAAGTGTGGATTCTGCACCAGGGATGGGGCAGCTCTGGATATATGGACAGACTGGGGAATGAGAGGCTGGAAAGCAAAGACAGAGAAAGGGGCCTGGTGGTCCTGGTCAGTGGCAAGTTGAATCTGAGTCAGCAGTGCCCTGGCAGCCCGGAGGGCCAAGTATGTCCTGGGGGCATCAGGCCCAGCTACACCAGCTGGGCAAAGGAGGGGATTTTCTCACTCTGCTCTGCACTGGGACAGCCTCACCATGAATATTGTGTGCAGTTTTGGTCACTATGATATAAAATAGATATTAAGCTGTTAGAAAGTGTCCAAAGGAGGACTACAAAAATGATGAAGGGCCTTGAGAGGAAGCCTTGTGAGGAGTGGCTCAGATCTCTTGGTCTATTCAGCCTGGAGAAGAGGAGACTAAGGGAAGGCTTCATCACAGTCTTCATTTTCATGAGGAGAAGAGGAGGGGCAGACACTGATCTCTTCTCTGTGGTGACCAGTGACAGGGCCTGAGAGAAATGCGCTGAAGTTGTGTCAGTAGAGGTTTAGGCTGGATACTAGGAAAGGTTCTTCACCCAGAGGATGACTGGGCACTGGAACAGGCTCCCCAGGGAAGTGTTCACAGCTCCAAGCCTCACAGAGATCAAGAAGTGTTTGGTCAATATTTTGAGGCACATGGTGTGACTCTTGAGGATAGTGCTGTGCAGGGCCAGGAGTTGGACTCAATGATCCTTGTGGTCCTTTCCAACTCAGCATATTCTATGATTCCGTCATCTGGATGAAGGGATAGAATGTACCCTCAGCAAGTTTGCTGACAATATGAAATTAGGAGGAGTGGCTGATACACCCGAAGGCTCTGCTGACATTCAGCAAGACCTTCACAGGCTGCAGATTTGGGTGGAGAGAATCCCAATGAGGTTAAACAAGGACGAGTGTAGGGTGCTGAACCTGGGGAGGAATAACCCCAAGTACCAGCACAGGTGAGGGCTCACCTACCAGAGAGCAGCTCTGCCAAGAAGGACCGGGGAGTCTTTGTGGATGACAAGCTTGTTGAACATGAAGAGAACATTTTTTCCATACAAGAGAAGGTGATCATGGAATGTTAAGGGGTTGCTCTGCTCCTATTCAGTGCTGTAGCCCCATCCTAGAAGGTCACCAGATTTGTCAGGCATGATTTCCTCTTTGTAAAGGCGTGTTGCCTGTTACTAATCACCTCTTAGTTTTCCATGTGCCTTAGGACAGTTTCCAGCAGAATTTGTTCCATGATCTTGTCTGGCACTAAAGTGAGATTGACTGGTCTTAGTTCCCTGGGTCTTTTTTCCTCTTTTAAAAAATGTATATTTCCTTTTTTCCAGACATCAGGAACTTCACCTAACTGCCATGATTTTTCAAAAATTATGGATAGTGGCTTAGCAACTTCATCTGCCAGCTCCCTCAGGACTTATGGATGAATCTCACTTGGTCCCATGGACTTCTGCATATTCAGGTTCCTTAGGTGGTCTCAAAACTGATCCTCTCCTATGGTGGACCTAAGGATTTCATTCTCCCAATTCCTAAATTTTCCGTTCTGGACTTGAGAGGCATGGCTGGAGAACATCATCAGAGAACAGACCTTGGACTTCAAGCACAAAAAATTTGCCTTTTTCAGAGAACTTGTAGGTGGGATCTCATAGGAAGTACCTCTGATGGGGAAAGAATTCCAGCAAAGCTTGTTGGCCTTCAGGGACATCATTCTCCAAGTACAAGAATGGTCCATTCTAATGAAAACAAGGAGACATATCAGGAGGCCGGCTTGATGAAGCAAGAAATTTGTGACACATCTTCAACAAAAAAAATGTAAACACAGGTGGGGGACAGGGGCAGGATAAGAGAAGGAATAATTAAACACTGCCAAGGCATGTA
The DNA here is from genome assembly GCA_013398955.1 of Callaeas wilsoni. Taxonomy (NCBI): domain Eukaryota; kingdom Metazoa; phylum Chordata; class Aves; order Passeriformes; family Callaeidae; genus Callaeas; species Callaeas wilsoni. The sequence goes on from VWPU01012499.1 coordinate 2,767, forward strand.
GAGGCAGAATAAGGGAAGCCAAAATTCCACTGGCTTGCAAAGAAGTGTAGGGGCAGTGGATTGCTTTTACTACTACATTAGTCACAGAAGGCTGACCATTGCAGGATGGGGTAGGTGATTCAATGACAGCAGGCATGGATGAGGCAGGTCTTCAGAACCATCCCGCTTGTTGTTGCCAGCAAAGTCTGCCAGGCCTCTGCAGTCAGTGAAGGAGGAGAGGAGCTACCAGTCTAGTTTAATGGTCAAGTCAGGGATCATGCAGAAGCACTTAATACCCACACATGTCCTGGGACCTGTACTGGTGCAGCCCAGGGTGCTGAGAGAGGTAGCTGATGTCCTTGTCCTGAAACAACCAGTTCTCATAAACTTTCCAAGGCTCTAGATACCAGAGAGAACTCCAACAACTGGAGAAAGCGAAGTGTCACAACTGCTTTCAAAAAATGGCAAAAGCCACCTTGAGGAACCAGATGCCTATTGGCTGACCATCAGTCTAGGGTAAAATCAAGGAGGGAGATATCCTGGAGCCCACATCCGGGCACCTGAGAGAGAAAACAGTGATGGGGAGCAGTTGGCTAGAGTTTACCAAGGATATTTGTTGCTGCTGAAGAAAGATTCTCTGCAGTAAAACCCTCAATCCAAGGAATTTACATTTGAAGAAATAAATGAGGCCTTCGTCTGAAGTAAACACAAATTGAGCTACATGATGTTTACTTCAGCTGTGAAATGCTTACTTTTTTAGAGGTTGGGTGGTTGGAAAGTCTGAGCCAGTTCCAAATTCTTGTAACTCCCAAGATTAGATGGGAAGTCACCTGATGTTGTATTTATTCAACAGAAAAATTATTTTACTTTTGCTGCATTTTATCCTTTTGTGTGGCAGCTGTATTATGCACGATGCTCAAATACATACATAATGAACAAATTCTTAGGGATCACAATATGCAGAATATCTCTTTTGCTGCTTTCTATCCATCAAGTTTTCCTGAATACAATGAATGATCATTCTATGTAATGGTCAATATGTACCATCCTGTAGCAGCACTAGCCAGTCTCATTTCTATATAGTTTCAGAAAATGTAATGCAAACTGCTTTCCCTTATTTCTCTTATTGCACAAGACCTGAAAATATATGATTCAATAAAATACTTTTTTTTTTTTTTTTGAAGTAGAGAAAGATCCAAATGGAAAGACATGTAAAAATACTTTAGATTCCTGAATATGCATTCCTGCTTTAATGTTCACTGAGTCTACAGGATGATTGACTGGAAATACAAAGCCTGATTTTCAACCAGTGGGGGTCAGTTCAGCTCCATTAAGGACCAATCTACAAGGCAAAGTGGCTTCTGAGTGTCAGGCTCATTATAAATGCAACATTGAGAATCTTTGAAAGGGAGATTCAGTTTAGTCATGAAATTTATGTGTTTATATGAGCTGATAGACATGAGAGAAGGACTTCCCTATTATTAAGAACAGAAATATAATTTAATCACAATTCCCAAATAGTTAGCTCATAAACAAAAAACCCTCACACTGAAAATGATGTTACTCTGAAGCAGAACAATAGTATGGAAATATACACAATACATTCAATAATTCTAGAGAGCTTCCCTAATGGAGGAAGCAGCAACTAATCTTTCAAACCCTGTCTTTCAAATATAAAACTAACCTATTTCTCAAGTATCTGTAGAAGTAACATTAGAAATAATGAAAAAACAGTTTTACCCAGTGTCCCAAGACAGAAAGAAGGGAATTATACAAAGGAAAAATTCCGTTCAGTTTCGTTAAGAACAATGGACTAATTTTTTTCCAGAATAAAACTATCGACTTGTTTATTGGGTCCTTCTTTATTATGCTATTCACAGTACTTGTCACAAAGCTTGCAAATGCATTCTTACTCTCCCCTTATGACTGCAGCTGCAGAGATGTATAATTTGAGTTCATAGCGGATGTAAATCTTATTGCAGCCTTCTCTTATGGAACTTCTAGTGGGAAATAAGACATTTAGTTTGATGTGTTATTGTTTACGAATGGTGTTCTCCAATTTTGTGCTCCTACTAAAACCATGCACTGCTTCCTCCCTCCTGCCCCTGTCTGGTGCAGTGTGCTCAAGAGGGGAGCTGGGGGCACAAATGGCAAAGACCAAGGGTTGAGATAAGAACAATTTACTGGAAACAGCAATGAGATAAGAAAATGAACAGAAACAGCAACGATATTAATGATAGAATTTACAAAAGAGAGTGATTCACAAGTAAAGTGCTCACCTACAACTGTGACCAGAAAAGAGTCCTTCTCCCTGGAAGAGACTCCTTTCCTCCACTTCTGGCAATGAATTGAGGTGGTATAGAATAACTCTTGGGTTTTGGCCATGTTCCTCCTGGCTACTGAAATAAATTAACCCTGTCCTGGCTGGAACCAGGACAGATGTGAAATAAGTTAAAATCTTTTTATTTTCTCCCTTCTTTTCTTGTCCTCCAGTAACTGAATTCCCAGATTCTTCATCTAAAGTCTGTCCAGCCATAGTCTGTTGTAATTGGGGCCTTTGAAATGGCTTAGAGAACACATATATGACCTGAAGCTAGATCGTGACATAGTAGAAATAGCTGCAGTCATTATAATTATGAAAGAACAACCTGACAGAACAACTACTTGTGGACGCCACTTCATTATAAGAGACAGCTTTGTCCTCAGCTTTGTCTCCTCCCACTGTCCTTGAGATCTCTTATTGAGGTAAAATTAAACTTCAAAATTTTCAAGTAGAAATCTCACAAGCTCTTTAAGAAAATACATTGGGGACAAGAGTTTCAGGGCTAGTATAATAAGCGGTTTCACATCCTCCACATTGAAACCGCCTCTCTAAAACTTTTTATACCTCAGTTAGAGATCTGTTAAGCAGAAAGCTATGAAAAAGCTCTTTTTTGGCTGTGCAAGCAAGCACCCAATGGAGATTGGACAGTCACAACAAAAAGAATTGCTGCTAAGTGAAACATATAATTTCAGAATCTTAGAATAAAAGGAAAAAGGTAGGCCCAGAAGCACTGATTAGGCTTGCACATACAAGCTTATCTACATCCCTTGTGAAATAGATATTGTCTTAGCAGGCACATTTTCACTGCAAAAGCATGTAATATGTAACCAGTCTTAAAAAAACCCTTAAAACTATCTTTAATCAGGTGCATCTGAGCATGATTTAAAAGAATGAGTTATCAACAAAGTGGGTGGTTGCATGTGGGAAGTGAATGAAGTTATTCGGCAGTGAGGAGTTAACGAATACTGGTGGGTGTTGCTATTTTTGTTTAAAGCACACTGAGTTGCTGTTAGTATTAATACAACCTTGAACTAATCAGTTGCTTAGACTTGAACCATTACAGGGTATTAGAAAAGGTATCTTCAAACAGTCCCAAAACTAGTTCAGTCAAGTTGCCTAAAAAATGAACTACAATCTGGCTTTTCTGATCAACTCCTTCACTGTACAAAGTTGTTTCACAATATAAATATTCCTTATGAATCTTCTCCCTGGAGAAAGAAATGGGTCCCTATCAGCAATAAAATAAAATTTTAATGTACACAAAATCTTGTATTTCTTCTGTATTTTACTGCTAAAAATATACGCAAGTATAAATCCCTGTTTCATTTTGTGATGTAAAACAAAATTGCCCATTTTTTATTTTGTTGTTTGACTGTGTGAAAATAGCCTGGCTTTTTCTGTTCAAACTTAACTGTTCAGCTGAGGAGTGAAAGATGCAAATGAGGCTTTCTCTGCAGACCAGCCTTCCTTATAATTTGATACCTTTTTTAAAAAAAATTAATTTTGTGATATATAGGTGAGGTAAAATCAGGAAGTCTAACAGCAACCATTTCAAAATAATTCCCCATTATATCAGTTCAGCGATTTCCACTGTGATTCAAGATTCCTAAACATACATGGGATTTAAGTTTTGCAACAGCAGAACATACTTTGAGGCCAGTGTTTGAAGAGCATCACCCACTCATAGCAAGAGATCAGCAGGCGTAACTGAGAGATCCATGACATTTTCCAGTCAGAAACTTGCTTAGATATTTTAGTTTTCTGCATGATTTCCCTGATGTGACATACCAGACCTGGCATCACCGGAACATGGTTAATTATTGTTTAAAATGCTCTAGGTTTTGCTAGCACAAGGCTCTGGAATAGCCCACACACATCCAGCTTCGTTAGTTTCCCAGTGTCCCCTGGCATGCCAGCTGTGCCGTGCAGAGGCCTCTAGAGCAACCATGTTCTTCCTAGAAACCAGGAGCTGCTACATATCTCTTGTTCCCAGACCACCACCTAATTGGTCATAATCCTGCTTGGGATTCTTCCTGGGTATTGGCAACACCCTTCTGCACAGTGAAGGTCTCTTTCCCTCTTGATAGTCATTACTGCAATGCTGGGTACTATTATATTACAGTTTTAAAATCTGTCTGGCTTTATCATGGAATTAATCTACCCAGAGCCTCCACTGAAGAATGGCACACATACGTGACCTATAATCTTGCAGACTTGGGAGGTCTGTAGTTGCTGCGAGTACAGCTATGAAGTCATTGACCACTACTTACACTTTTCAGGAGGTAATGTTTTACCTAAATCTCTTGGGAAAAAAGCATTTTAAAAGGAAAAAATTAAAGTGAAGCATTTTCTCTAGCATCCATTTTTGAGAATAAAATTAGAAATCAGTGCTGATACCATGGGAATTACAGAACTTGTCCTGGGTATCTATAGGAGTTTATTTTCTTTTCTTATCCCTCAGCTCAGCAGGTGTTTCTGCCTGTATCTGCCTTGGAAGCTGTAGGGTTGGGACATATTCAAAACTTGTGTGGCTGTAGAGTCACGGTGTAGAAGTTCTCTTTCTCAAATGACACGGCCAGAGCAGAAAGAGTATTTTTGGCTGGTACGTGCCTGGTTGTCCAGACATCCATTTATCTCTCACTTGACAGGGCAATAGGATAAAACTACTCTTCCCCTAGACAGTGAAGCACTCACCAAGAATCTGTGGTAGGTGCCTCAGCTGTTTTTCTGCAGCTCTGTGTGGAGGACTGAGAAAAAGGATCCTATTTGATTTGCATAAATTAACAGCCTTTTACAAAGGCTTAGCTGTGGGGTTTTTTTCTTCCTGCTGTATCTAATAGAAAAAAAACCCCAAATCACAGTGGTTTAACACTGAAAGTGTGTGAATGAGTGTGACTTACCAGGGATCAAGATTCTCAAAGCAGACAATCCACTTTGCCTGCTCTGTCTTTCTGTCATGGTGTACTATTTAAAGTATCATACTTGCATATCAAAAGAGCCTGTGAGTCACGACAGAACTTCTGAATCACAAAAAGTCTTTCTTGTGCCACATATGAAAAAATAGCTTCACTGTGAATGCTAGCAGGGAGCAGATAATTGCATACCTGTGTATATGTGAGTAGATGTCTGAAGCAGAACATCTGCATGCCCAGGAAGCAGGCTGCTACTTGATAGCTGCAAGGGTCATGGGGTGGACCTGTAGATATTGATAATACCTGGTTCAAATACAGATGGCATGTCCTGCATTCTCCAATTCATGAAGGGATGTATGAAACCACTTAAGAGACTGATGACATATTCTGCTTCTGCACACAGACGATTTCGGTTAGGAAAGCTGAAGCCTGGAAAAGAGTGGGTAAAAAAAAGAAGACAGCTTTCTGGAAATGGAGACTCTGGAGATTGGAGGTCTGAGTGAAGATGAGTGCCAGGAGATGTCCAGCATTCTTAGCCAGCAACACACAAGAGAGGTAACTGCCAGAGGTGATACAGCAGGAGCCTAAGTGACATCCTGCCCGGCAACACTGGGTCAGCAGTGACCTCCCTGCTGCAGACTGAGGTTGACAGATTGAGAGCCTAATGCTGAGGGAAGTGAGGGTGTAAGTGCATGGCTCAGTCCCAAGATCCTTGATGAGCTGTCATTCAATATGCCTCATCTGGGAAATCTTGACAAGTTGCTTCATATTTTTTAATTTAAGGATTTTGAAAGAATTTCAGAGCAAAGGTTTACTAATGTGTGACAGCTGCTGCACATAGATGCTTTGGAGTACAGATACCACTGCTCTTTTCCGCAAGCACTGAAAGAAATTATGAAAGAAAAAAAGCACAGAAAGTATTTACCTCAATGATTTTGAGTGTTTTTTTCTCTTAAAAAAGATTTTTCTGCTATAGTGGAGTGATAAAATTCTAAAAAGAAATATTGAAAATTTTAAAAAACTTCATGCTGAGTATTTAGCCAATCTGTTTTATCAGAAATAACACATGGTGGGGTACCATACCCAGTTTGTTATTGACCTCCCACTCATATGAGAATGCAGGCAGACCTCTAGGCATACTATTCATGTGAAAATATATTATAGTGTATCTTCACTAGAATTGTGAAGATACTGATGCTTGGCTCTACATTCTTCTTACCAGCCATTTGAAAAAAAACCAACCAACCAAACAACAAATTGTCATCAGTACACTCTGCAAAAGACAGAGATAGGAAGAGTAGCAGATTATAGCATCCACTTCTGTGATCTGGACATCTTGACTGCTCTTTCTCAAGCAAATTGTGCACACATAGACTGAAACAAATATAAGGTGTATGCTCATGAGTGACTAATGTAGGTTGCATTTATTCTGCAGCTAACTGAGACATAGGATTTACTGTCATCTATAATCAAGGCAATATGATTTGGCAATGCAACAGTTCAACCAATGTGGTAAACATGCTGGTGTTAGCTGTATAAATAGGGACATTACATAACCTCTGCATTTGGCTTTACTGTGATTGTTTCTAGCATATGGCATTCAGTTCTAATGTCCATGACAGACACTGAAATCAGATAGAATCAGAAAAAAACATAAGGCACATTTAAGCTGGGAAAATTAGCTTAATAAACATACACAACCTGAGGTGTTGCCAGTGGTGCATATAACATGATCATCAGACTATGGGATCACAGTTGTCTTTTGTTTATATAAAATTTAGCTACATATAAGAATGAAGTGAATAGTCATGGAACACATCACAGTTTAACAGCCTTGAGTTTAGTGTCTCAACTTAAAACTTGGAAGGAAAAGGACATCTCTTCTTATCACTAACATGAAAAACTGAAAAGCACATTTAAAAAAGATTGGAAAATTTACTGGAAGTTTTAAGGATTCTGAAGAAAACTTTGTGTAAGCTATAGCAATCCTTGAATACTGCAAGGCAGCAAAACGTGTCTGAGAACAAACCTGAATATGATAGTATTCATCCATTCACTTGAGCTGAGGCCAACTGCATGAGGTCCAGCAAGGCCAGGTGCTGGGTCCTGCCCCCGAGTCAGAACAATCCCCTGCAGTGCTATGGGTTTGGGCAGGGTGGCTGGAAAACTGATGAGAGGAAAGGACCTGGGGATGCTGTTTGACAGTGGCTGAGCACGAGCCAGTATGTGCCCAGTGGCCAGAAAGTCAGTGGCATCCTGGCCTGAATCAGCAATAGTGCGGCCAGCAGGACCAGGACAGGATCATCCCCTTGTACACAGCACTGGTGAGGCCACACCTCAAGTTTGGTGTTCAGTTCTGGGCTCCTCCCTACAAGAAAGAGATTGAGGTGCTGAAGTGTGTCCAGAGAAGGGCAATGGAGCCAGGGAAGGGTCTGGAGCACAAGTTTGATGAGGAGTGGCTGAGGGAGCTGAGTATGTGTAGTCTGGAGAGGCTCAGGGAAGACCTTATTGCTCTCTACAACTGCCTGAAAGAAGTTACGTAGCAATGTGGGGCTGGGTTCTTCTCCCAGATTACCAGCAACAGGATAAGAGGACACAGCCTCAAGCTGCACCATGAGAGGTTCAGGTTGGACATCAGGAAAAATTTCTTCATGGAAAGGGTTGTTAAACATTGGAACAGACTGCCCAGGGAGATGGTTGGAGTTATCACCCCTGGAGGTGTTCAAGAAATGACCGGATGTGCCAGTCTGGGCCGTGGTCTAGTTAACAAGGTTGTGATCAGTCAAAGGTTGGAGTAAACTATCTTAGAGGCATTTTCCAGCCTAAAAGGTTCTCTGTGTGATATGTAGGAGAAGGCTACAGCATAAAGAGGAGTCACATAAAAACAGAACTGAAAAAGTGCTGTTAGTTACAATCTAGTCAATAAATTGAGGTGAAGAAGTAAAGAATGCTAAGCATGATGAAACTATGTTCTTGTACAACACTTCGCTAAAAAGGACAAGTGATCCAATACTTTGTAATACTCATTCACAGCCTTTGCAACATGTCTTTGTGTCTCACTGTTCTGCTTTGTGGTAGTATGTTGTTTCTGGATGTGTTCATAATGCTCCAGTCAGTTAAGTTTGTCCAGAGCTTTTGCAGATGCATTTCCAGCAGAAAAACCTTGCCTCAGCATTGCCTTTTGGAGAAGCACTGTGATGATTTTGTGAATTCTGTGAGGATTCTCCTCTGGACGTGTCAAAAAGAGCATTAGTATGTGACTCAGTATGTGCCCCTCATGTCAACTTGAGATTCAAGAGGAAAAGCACACTATAAAGTTGAGAATACTGTTATTACCTTTGGGGGAAAAAAAAAAAAAGAAAAAAAAAAGAAAAGACTGATATCTTCAGAAGAAGGAAGATACTTAGCATCACAGAATGGTTTAGGGTTTTTTGACATTTAAATTCATCTAGACCAAGCCCTCTTCTGCAGGCACAGACACCTTCCACTAGTCTGGGTTACTCAAAACCCCATCCAGCCTGGTCTTGAACACCTCCAGAGATGGAGCTTCCATAGCTTCTCTGGGAATCTGTTCCAGTGTCTCACCATAATTACAGTACAGAATTTCTTTCTTATGGCCAATCTCTACTGACAGTCTTTCAGTTTAAAATTGCTACCCCTTGTCGTATCACTAAAGGCCCAGGTAAAAGTCTTTCTTAGAAGAAAGAATTATATAAGATCTATGTAAGAAAAATATACATTGAAAAGCCACAATAAAATCTCTACTAGAGTCTTTTCTTTTCCAGGATAAACAGTCTCAACCCTTTGTCTTCACAGAAGAGGTGCTTCAGGCTGCTCATCATCTTCATTGCCTTCCTTAAAAAGTCCTTGTCTTTTCTGTGCTGGGAAGCCAAAAGCTGGATGCAGCACTGCAGTGGGGTTTCACAGGAGTAGAGCAAAGGGACAGAATCCTCTCCCTCACCCTGCTTGTCACTCTGCTTTTTGTGCAGCCAAGCATACAACTGGCTTTCAGTGCTGAAATGGCATGCAGCAGATTCATACCTAACTGTCTTGTACTAATGTGCCCAAGTCATGCACAGCTGCTCTCAATTCACAGCCTCTATTGATGCTGGTGACTGCTCAAATCAGCTGGATATTTTTGAACTTCATGAGTTTCACATTATCACAGTTCTCAAGCCTGTCAAGGTCCCTCTGGATGGCATCCTGTCCCTTCAGCACATCAGCTGCACCACTCACCTTGGTACTGTCTGCAAGCTTGCTGAGAATGCACTCAATCCTCTATTTATATCATTATTAAAGACACAACCTTACCAGGGCCAATACAGATCCCTGAGGGGTACCCTTATGTGTTAGGTTCACATGATATGATTTCTACTGGGGGTGGAGGAAGCCACAGACTTCTGAGAGAGAAGCTCCTTGAAACTTCTACTCTGTCCAGCAGAGCCGATCCCTAAAGGCTCTAATGATTGACATGTTGGCTGGCCCAGTTAGAGAAATTAGCAACGCCTCTGTGATAACATATTTAAGAAGGAAAAAAGGCATGCCATTGCTTTTTTCCCTGCTCTCTCGTAGGTGAGGGTGTGGCCGGTCCCCCTGGGCCCCTTCCTGGGGTGGGGCGGCCGGGGTCCCTCCCCACTCGGCCCCGGGTCATGCCGCCGGGGAGTGGGGGCCATCCTGGCACTGCGAGCAGCCCTGCTGCCGAGGCTAGGAGCAGCCATGGCCAGAAGCGGTCACCGCTGTCTCGGTCCAGGAGCAGCCACACGGCTGGAGCAGCGCCATGCAGCAGCTGCCGTCTTGGCACTGCCAGCGATGGACTTTGCCTGCCTGGCCACTTCTAGCCTGCCACATCATAAGCAGAGGGACAGAAGCGGCGGCAGCAGCTTCTCGTTTTTGGCGTCCTGCGTGAAGAGAGGCACCAAATGGAGATGATGCCACGGCAGCTGGCGTGGACCTCGTGGTGCCGGTAGGGACCACATGACCAGCAGCGAAAGCAGGGTAAGCAATTCCTCGATGCAGAGCCTGGACGAGATCAACCTTTCAGCACTGCAGAACTCTATAAAAACCTTTCAATTGGTAGAACTTGAGAACAAACGAGCCTAAGAGCACCAATTCTCTCCCGAGTCAGAGAAAAGGAAACGGTGAAGACACGTGAGGAGAACAACGCGGCTATACCAAGGTCGGTGCAAAGGAGGGAGGAGGAGGAGGAGGTGCTCCTAGCGTCGGAGCTGAGATACTTCTGCAAGCTGTTGTGAGGACTGTAACATAACAAACTGTTTCCCTGTAATTCATGAAGTGCACGGGGCGATGCAGAATTCACCCGCAGCCCATGAGAAAAAGGTACTCACGCCGGAACATGTGGATGCTGAAAAGCTGTGATCTGGTGAAAGGCTTGTACAGAGAGAGAACTTTTGTTTTCACAGATAGTAGAAGAACACCTTTGCCTTTATATTAGAAGAGCTCATCCTTTAAAAAATACACCCCATGAACTAATGGCCCATGAGAAAAGCAGTTGTGGGAAGACTGTTGTGGAAGGGTCTCACATTGCAGCAGGTATTTTTTTCAGGCAGGAACTGCTCTTGTGAAATTTAGAACCACGTTGGAAAAGTTCACAAAGAATTGTCTCCCCATGGGAAGGACCCTATGGCATAGCAAAAGAGACTCCTCTCTCTAAATGAACTGAAGGAAGATCTACCTTTTTTAAAGGTGACAAACTGACTAAATATCCCATGTTTTGTCTGCCTGTGCTGTCAGTGGGAAGGAAAGAAGGGCTGGGGGGACAGGTGTTCTAAAGGTTTATGTTAGTTCTCATTATCCTCTTTTCATTCTGTTAATAAATTTTTCTTTATACCTTTTAAAGTTTTGAGCCTACTTTGCCCTTGAAGTGTTTTCTCTTAATCCTTATCTCACCCCAAGAAATTTTTAATTGTTCTTTCCCCTCCTTGGCTCAGCTATGGCAGAGGAAAATGATTGAATAGTTTTTCATGAGTGCACTGGTGTTTGGCCAGTGTCCAATCCACAACAACTTGTTAGGAATCTCCTTTGGATAATGAGGCATTAATAGCAAATCCTTGGATGCAGTCATCCGCCTAGTTTCTTATCCATCTAGTAGTCCATCAATGAAGCACATCTCTCTGATTTATTGACAAGGGTTTTGTGTGAGATGGTGCCCTTAATGGCTTAAGGCTCCCACTTTACCTAGTGACACGATTCAAAATATTGATCTGCTGGAGGGTAGGAAGGCCCTTTAGAGGGACCTGGACAGGCTGAGACCAAGTGCGTAAAGTTCAACAAGGCCAAGTTCCGGATTTTGCACTTCGATCACAACAATCCTATGCAGCCCTACAGGCTGCGAACAGAGTGACTGGAAAGTGGCCCAGGGAAAAGCACCTTAGGGTGCTGGTTGACAGCCATCTGAGCATGAGCCAGAGTGTGCCTAGGTGGCCAAGAAGGCCTGGTGTGTATCAGTGTGGTGAACAGGACTAGGGAAGTGATTTCCGCCTGTGCTTGGTACTGATGAGGCTGTACATCAAATCCTGTGTTCGGTTCTGAGCCACTCAATTCAGGAAAGGCTTTGAGGTGTTGGAACAAGTCCAGAGAAGGGCAATGAAATGGGTGAAGGTTATGGAGCACAAGTCCTGTGAGGAGCAGATTAGGGAGCTAGGGATGTTTAGTTTGGATGAAAGGAGGCTGAGGGGAGACCTTATCATTCTCCATAACTGCCTGGAAGGAGGTTGTAGCAAGTTGGGCATCAGCCTCTTTTTCCAGGCAACCAGCGACTGGACGAGAAGACACAGTCTTAAGCTGTGCCGGGGAGGTTTAGATTGGACAGTAGGAAGAAGCTCTTCACAGAAAGGCTGATTGGGCATTGGAGTGAACTGCTCAGGGAGGTGGTGGAGTCACCATTCCTGGAGGTGTTTAAGGAAGGGGAGGACTCAGTGCCGTGGTCTGTTTGACATGGTACTGTTTGGTCACAGGTTGGACTCTGATCTCAGAGATCTTTGTCAACATAATTGATTCTGTGATAGAAGCTTGACTTGATGCTATCTGTTGTGGCTCTAGAATTGCATACCCAAGTTGTGTTTACCAGCAACTGAGTTGACATGAGCTGATGGTCATCCATATGCACCCTGTGTCCATACCTAATGTGTCCATACCTAATACCACATACCTTATGTCTCCATGTGTCTACACCTAATATATGATTCCTACATGAATATGTTTACAGATGACATGTGAAACTCTATTTCTGTAGAAACATCTCAGATTTCCTAGCCTTTACTATAAGAAAACTGTGCAAGTATAAAAAGAAAACTACTGGAGGACATTGTAAATAGATTTCAGAAGGAGAATTTTTTTGCAATTTCCTGCATGTAGTCATCATTAGTTCCCTTCAACCAAGAGGAAAACCATGGCAAACACAAAACTGGCAGTGACAAGCAGACACTGCTTTACTCGAAATGTAGATACAAGACAAATCTACAACCAAAAAACCAAACACAACTTGGAAAAGGAATTTGAATGTGCAGCTCAATCTGCTCAAATTGCCAACATGAACACATTTATTGGGTGCCTAGATGACACATACTTGTAGTACTTTCAGCTTATGTTATTGAGTGATTAAGAGTCAGCAAGACAGATGAAACAGTGGTTTTATGAGAAAGACTTACACTATAAAAAATCCTCTGAAAACTAAGCAAAATGTAGACAAAAACAAGGACTAAGGAAATGAATATAGAGAAGATTAAGGCCTATCCACATCGGTAATTTTGCAGCTGTAGGCAATTATGTTCTTTCATGTCCATGTGGCCTCTACAGAGGGTACTGACCTGTAGCCATCATGCTTCTAACTAGGTAAACAGCATCCTGTGAAACCCTGTTAGGAAAGGGTGAGGTTGGGAAATGTTAGTGAAACAATGAACATTATGATCAGCCTTTAAGTGAAGAAAACTCCACTTTTCCCCATTTGTCACATGTATTTGGCCTTTTTGGGGAGTAAGGGGGCTTTTATCAACTTTTCAGATTGAACTTGGATGAATAACACTGACATGTACATCTCTCATTTTTCCTCCTTCCTTCTGTTCTGTGTCCTTCTTTAAGAGGAACTATTGGGAAGTTCAAAATATTGTATACCTCGAATTAGAGACTACCGCTTTTAGATGGCTTCAAAATCCTCTTTTGGATGCAAAGCAGGAAGTTTCTGTCAAAAAGTCATAGAAATAAATTCCTTTTCAATTCCAGAACTGGTAATCCATAAAACTATGTACCTGTGAAAAAGCAAGTTATTTAATTCAGTGTAAATACATCACTATTACAAATGGAATTCAGTACATATTTGTTTTTCTTAAAATTCTCATAGTTTATATATTTACATTTTAGTATCTTCTGGAATAAAGGGGTGAACTAATAATACTGTGACATTATTTTAAAACTTCTAATAGACTTCCTTCAACCTGATCACAAAGCTTTTCATGATGATTTTGCTACTTTACTGAACACTGGCACACTTGAAGAGATCCTTCAAACAGTTTAGAAATGCAACTACTGGTCAATACATTGCAATTATTAAGTGATTTTACAGGAGTTGGTTTGGATGCATGGACTATCAATTACACCTGTGAATTAGATTATTCATCGTGGTTCAGAGTTCACAAATTGCTCAAATAGAAAATTAATTCCAGCATCAGTGGAATTTGCTCCTTGGTAAAGCAGGAAAAGTGTTCATGTGTGGACAGCAATATAGCAGAAATAAATTGTAATATCTCACTTTAATTCCTTATGACAATTCATTTATGACTATATATCTAAAGTCTTTTATCTTCTGTTAGCAATGCAAGTTGGGTAAATCATCACTGATAGTATGCTGAAGATTATTATTTGGTTTTATTGGTTGTAAGCATGAAAACGAGACTGACAACAACCTTTTTTGAACAGTTACCTACAGTGGTTTATGATATTGCCATGACCAGAGATCAGCTGATCCCATTCTATAATCTGTGTTGGCTTCACCATACAATGCAATTCCACGGATAAAGTTTATCAGTGAAAGTTCTCAGGCAAGGACAGCAAGTTGTGTCCAATTGTTTTTTCCCATAAACCTCTGTTAACAGCAGCAAATTCTACCCCAAATTCTATTCTATTCTCTTTTAACATGATCACAGGTAAGGTCCACCAAGCACATTGACTCTATTTTCCAGAAGATATTTTGTGTCTTCTGGAAAATAGAAACAAATTTGCCAACAAAATCTTTTGATGTATTTCACCCATTCATGCCTGTACTTCTAGTGAGAGATGAGTTTTACTGATATTCGTGTAGCATTTCCTGGCTCTTCTTAAGAACTTCTGTGGCTTAGTTAATACCATTCCTGTTATGAACAAGGCTTGGTAGTAAAACAGAAAAACTTCATGTGTGTTAGAACTAACATCAACCAATCTGTGCTTCAGTTAATTATGTATCTATGAGCAAGGAGAATGTATCATTTCTAAGTTCTAATGATGGGGTATTTTATGACAGTACTATGCCAGTACTGGCCTCTTCAGTAGATAGGAAGCATCAGAAGGTAACTCCAGCATCCCTTGGCAGTGTCTGAGCCTTGCCCTCCCAAGGCTTTGTAGACTTGGGTATCAAAGGCTGAAAGCTCTATCTGGGACCTGCAGAGTAAATACTCATGGTGGTAAATGACAAAGAGGTTGTGTTTATGGTAATTTTTTCCTTTCTTTCTTTTTCTTTTTTTTTTTTTTTTTTTATTTTAGTGTGGTAATTTTCACTTTTAGATGGAGTTGAAAAAATTAAGTAATGTAACGTATTCAGATTATATAAATATTTCTGGAAAAATAAGGTGTATGAAGTAGCCTGTACTGGATTAAAACCTAGCTCCCAATTTAATATCTCACTTGAGAGTAGGTATTTATCATGCTTCATTTTTGAATAATCCCAAGGATTGAGTAGCTGCATAACCAGCTCTTTCTTATACAGGAAAAAAATCAGTTATTGGCAGATAAATCAACTACATTTTTTTTCTCTCCACTTATCTAGTTGCTATGTTACAAATTATGGACAAGGTTCATTTTGATCATAAATGCTATAATAACATTCACTGCCAGATTAGAGTAATATTTCTTGTACCCTGGCACTCAGGCTGCACAGGCACTGACTGCAACAGGCTCATGACAGAGGAGTTTCTTGCTGGTGGCAAGTACCCCATCAACTACTTTTTGGAAGCAGTGGGGAGAAGCAGGTTTCTTCTTTTATTTCTCAGATGTTGCAGGATCAGCTTAGGTACTCTGAGACTTTGAAACAAGTAATTGAATTTTTTCTTGGTACAGTGTAACAAGAAAAGATCAGAAAGTGAAAGTGTTAAGGAGAATAAAAGCACTCTAATTCTGTTAAAATCTGTCCTTGCCTTCCTAAAAATACATTGACTGATTATTCTTCTAATCCTGAACGTGTTTGGCTTCAGGATTCACCTAAAGAGTCATTTCTATAATTCCCTAGAAGTTAATATTTTAGAAGACATAGAGGGTCTGATAAGCTACTGAGTAATGAGACAGACTTTTTTTAAAAAAACAGTATTAGATCAAAGTACGCACTATTAATTATTACATGTATTAACACATATATGATAATATTAAATGCTACTAAAAGAACACCCATTACATAATTTAGAAGAAGATAAATGTGTCTCTCCAGATCCGCAGCTATATCGGGGAAGGAGGGGGGAAAAAAAAAGCTACTCCTTAAGTTGATTACTATGTAACAGTCACAACAGAGCATTGTGTTTCTATTCCAGGTGGTAAAGTGCCTAGCCCAGTTTATCCCAGCAAAACTAAACATACTTCAGTCTTACAACATTTTGGAACTATGACTTCGTTTTTCATAGTTTGCCAAAGTCTCACCTTGACTCATGCAAATATCTAGGGCATGCATGTGTAACTGGTTGCAAACTAAAAACCAAAATAAATTGGGGAGGAGGGAGGGGTGTTAACCATTCTTCTGCCAGCAGTTTTCCACAGCTCCTGTGCTTTCCCACATGACAGCTGGAAAAAGCAGAAGAGACCTCTTTTTGACAGTGTTTTTGACAAGGAAATTGTACAACTTTGGAGTGTTTGAAGCACACTAAAGCCAAAACAAGCAAATAAGCAAACATAAAAACATAAGCAGTGTTTGTTATCGACATTTCTCCCTAAAAGTGGTAATGCAAGAGACTGTGATATTTTTGGTATTCTTCTCTTGCATAAATACTGTTCGGATTACATCTCACTCAAATCACCGCACTTCTTTTTGTAAGGAAGCTGGAGGCAATCTCTGAGATTTTTAATGGAAAACCGGGGTTGAATCAGTCAGAGATTCTCAGGAGCAGCTCCCTTCCCCACCAAACACAACCAAAGGGTTAGTGAGGAACACTGAGTTCTGCTGAATATTACTTTGAAAGGCAGTGTAAATGAGTCTGGTAGCAGCAGCTATCTCGGTTTACCTCTCCAGTGTGCTGTCCTAGGACAGATGTGTGCTTCACTCAATGCAAATCAGGTTAATACAGCTTTTGGCATCAAATCTCAAGCTCTTGTGCTGCCTGCTGCCACCAGGGCAAAGGTAAGTCGTGTGGGGCACCAGCTACTGCTGGGGCAAGTTGTTTTCACTCCTCTCTTCACAGAAGGAGCAAGTGAATTTATCGCTGCAGGGCTTGGTCCCTTCACCCTATTTCTTATCTCCACTCACTTTATTATTCAGTAACAAAATCAAAATTTCTTCCACGCTTTATCCTTCCTGCTGCAAAAGACAGTTTTCCTTGCCTGGGGTAATAGCTTGGAATACAGCTCATTTCAGCTGCAGCCTTGATGACCACAACAGCATCACCCTGAGAAACAACTTAGGAAGAGGGGTTTTGCAGGTACTAATTGAGAAGACTTCTGGTGCTATTTTTTTAAAAAAATTTATTACTCTGTTCTTCAAAGAAACAGAAAGTGTTACTGTGTTTTAAACAGACTGAACTGCATGAAAGATTTTTATGCCAGTTTCTTCTAAACTAGATTAATCTGCAAGACTTGTAATTTGTTTTGTGTGCTAGTTTCTTGTGTCAAAGATGCTAGAAATACAATAAAAAACTGCCATGAGTCTTAAATACCCAATTTTTTCTCATTGTGAGTTTTCTTAAACTGCAAGACCTCTGACAATAATTGCCTGTATAAGTAAGTAAAAATCACTTTCACATGTCTATTTTTTCTGTTTTTGGACACTCTTTATTGCCTGACTAAGCTGATCTCAAAATCCACTTAAGAACATCCCAATGATATGAATAAATCCAATATTTTAAAAACTTCATTCTCAGTAACGTAATACATTCTTATGCAAAGAAGGCAAGATAGAGGATGATGACTTACCCATAGCAGACTAAAGTTAAATTTAATCTGCACTTTCCTGCTGTGTTTCTCTTTCCTCCCCCCATTAGTCTGGAGAGTTTGTAGGTAAGATAATCTGCAATGCATTTGTATAGTGCCAGGACAATGGGGAGTGCAAAGGTCTTTTAGCGATAAACCGTGTAATGACAAACTTGGCAATGCAGCCTTGAGAACGATAGTGTCAGTGCCCTTGGTGCCAAGTTCATTCGTCACTTGACAAACTGATGAATAAAGGTGACTTCAAACACGAATTCAGAAGACACTCATGGTGTTATCCTCAAGGCATATAATTCTGCCTTAGTGAAGTCTTATCCCAACATTCTCAATAGGATGCGTTCATTCTGTACTTTGACTTAGGTTGTTGGAGCAGAATGTCGTTCTGGGGACACATTTCTCTGAGTCAGTGAAATAAATTTTTCTCTGCCTTCATTTTCCTGAGGTTGTTTTTTTCCGTAGACCATCTCCATTGAATGAGGCTGCCTACTTCTGGAAGTTCTGGTACCTCAGCTGGCATCTATTCACTACTCTTACACCCTTCTAGTGTCCAGTACAGAGGCCGAGAACTGACGAGACAGTCTGAGATTTGAAGAGCTTAAAGGTCTTTTCCAACCTACAAATCCTATTGTAAATTAAACTTCTGAAAGTGGTTACAACACGCAGGTTGGTTGCAAAAGTGAGTTGCCGGACACTCGTAAAACACTACCAGATACCTTGTCGAATCTCTCACCGCTTCCCAGGGAGAAACTGGAACCCCAATCCCGCCGGGCATCGCTCCTGTCGTTCGCGCCTTTTGCACGGGGGAGGACACATCCCTAGGATGGGGGGATCAGTGGCGGGGAGGCCCAGGGTTCGGAGGGCACCCCGCGCACCGCCCGGACACCCTCGTCCACCACCTGGCCGGTGGCGTCGGGGGAGGGCGAAGGGTGCGGCGCGGCCTCCCGCCCTCCTTGCGCCGAAACCACTCCCCGAAGAGAAAGTCACCAGGGGGTGGGGAAATGGTGACAGCTCCAGGAAGCCGCCGGCGGCACCGGGAGACACCGAGGGAAGGCAGCCTACGGAGTGGTAGCTCCCAGCCCGCGGCCGCCGCCATGGGCTCTCCGCAGCGCCCGCCGCTCGCCCACGTCTTCAAGGGGACCTTCGTGCACTCCAGCGCCTCCGCCCCCATGGAGATCCTCCACGGACACCTTCTGGGAGTGGACGATAACGGGACAGTGAGTGGGGAGCTGGAGCGGGTTGTCGCGGACGCCGGTGCAGTCCGGGCGGCGTGGGAGATGCCTGTAATCCCTCCCGGTTCGCTCTGCGGGGGCGGTGGTCCCCGGGAGCCCCGCTCTGCCACAGGGTCCGTCAGGGGCTGTGAAAATTCCCCTTTGCGGCCTCGAGTCCGC
Organism: Callaeas wilsoni; assembly: GCA_013398955.1. NCBI lineage: Eukaryota > Metazoa > Chordata > Aves > Passeriformes > Callaeidae > Callaeas > Callaeas wilsoni. The sequence continues at coordinate 21,759 of VWPU01012499.1, forward strand.
GTCTTGGGGTGGCGAGGGGCAGGGCCGACGCCGGCGGTCTGTGGGGAGAAAGCGGAAAATTTTCGCACTCCTGTCTGTCGGGGCAGGCGCCGCGGAGTAGGGATTTCGCACTTGCGGGAGCTGGAGGTAACCGGGATGGAACGTCTCTTTGGCACGAGTCTGCAGTTGGCGTAAATCTGCCTTTGAGGTGTGCTGAGTGTTCCCAGAACATCAGCGTGCCTGGACCTGGCATTCTTTCAGATTCTCTGTTTTCTTTCAGTTTCACAAGCAGTTTTTTTTTATTCTCAGACTATCTACAGAGTGATGGTGAATAACAGATGTGTACCCACTGCACAATTGTCTAAATGAGGCTTTTCTGTCGCCTTGTTACAAAAATCCCCCATGACATATACTCATAAAGAGTTTAAAAAATGGTAATGTTGGGCATTTTAGTAGTATGAGCCAAGCTTAGAACAAGCATTGCACTTACTGATAATGCAGGATAGAGTCTGGCAGGGAGGCAATGTCATTCCCTTAACAGTATCGCACTTGAAACTCAGTTTCATAGTGCAGGTTGTGTAAGCAGACTGGTGATTTCTTGAAGACTCAATAACATATATGGGTACCCTATGTAAAATTTTAAAAAGTAATTTTCTTTCTTGTGGCTAACTAACAGGCTTCAGTGTGTCAGGCTTCAGTAACATTTGAAATCTGTGCAAAGCACATTTTGAGCCCTAACTGTGTTTATTTTCTCTATTCACACGGGTCCATGAGGGCCTGTTTCAAGACAGCCCTTTTATAGCTGTTGAGGAGTCTGGTGCAAGGTATATTGAAGTCTGTGAGGAGCTGTATTTTGATAAACAGGGGGGGAGTAAAAACTTGTATAGTTATGTGTTGGCTGGTGTTCATTACAAACAATAGATTTGAATGAAGAAAGGTTTGGCTGATGAAACTTAGATGCAGAAGACAGAAATTCATACCCCATCCCACACTCTTTAATGGCAATTTCTGCAAAAGAGTCTCTACACAGTATCCATAGAAAATCAAGATTTTTTAGTGATTTTCTTGGAAAAGAAGTACCTTAGTAAGCTACATCTAGGGATCTGTGCTCTCATTTACTCTCTCTCCTTCTCCTAGGGAACAAGGATTCACAGTATACTGTTTTTCTTGCATAAACTGGCAGAAGTTTTTTTAAAAAATCCATTAAAACACTATCTTCCAAAAATAAAATTCCCACCGGAATATACTGACAAGCACTTTTATTTTATTCTCTTTTTATAACAATTTTTTTGGCATTTTAATATTCCAGGAGCTGATACCATGAGTATCCCATATGCTCTCTTCCCTCCCTATTACTTATAATGTAGCCTCATGCATAACAACCACTGGAATCACAGAAAGAGTTGGCTTTTCAAGAAAGACATAGTGGTTAGAAAATGATTTAACTTTATCATTCAAATTTACACCAAAACTACTTCTGTTTTCCTCTCAAAGAGGTAAATTTAACTAAACAGGTATCCTTCTTTTGCCTCATGTTGCTGACTCTACCATGGAAAAATTGATACTGTGTATCAGAGCTTGTATGAACAACTGGATCCTATTTTGCAGTGTAAGTCCCTGCATGTCCTCCACAGGATGTAAAATGTCATCTCTCTCTGCTTTGGCCCAGATGAAAAGGAGGTTTTATGTAGAAAAACATTGCTTTTGGGTATAAAAATCCAAATTATCATCAAGTTAAAAAAGTAAGGACCATGTCTAACTGAGTGGTTTGCAGAGCAGTATCATGTCTCTCTTGAGGAACAGCAAAGAGAAAGACCAGCATTCCTCTCGGTAAAGAACAGACATAGGTGCAAAATGTGACTTGTTATTGAAATGTTGGTGTAATTATCCTAGGTGAGTAGAATATTAAGTAAATAGAAATAAATATTAAGCTAAAAGCTCTTGTAGAAGTCATGAAAAGAGCAAGAGTTGTGGAGTAATGACTTTAAGTATAAGGTTTGATTTAAGCCAGTTGGGACAGCGAGTGGACATGTGTCAGTTGTACAAGGAGGAAAGTACCAAGGTACCAACATCTATCTGGAGTTCATTGCTTAGCCTTTCTCACCAAGCTGGGCAGTTCCTTTAGCAGCGGTCTAATAAGAGTTCTTATCTCTCATTTAGCCTCACACTCCAGTTTTGGGAACTAGGCAAACAATAGGCATCATGTCTTTAATTGCAAAAGTCATTTAATAACTGTGGGAACAGGAAGGGAAGAGAACATGTGGGAGGAAAAAGAGAGATAGATTCTTTCTCATGCTCACCTATGAATATTATAGCCAGAAACAACAGGTACTGTTGGATCCAAACAAACCATGTTCCCTCAGCCAATATCATTCACTTTCCATTCTCTTGTTAGCAAAATATTTGCACTGTGGTGCTTGAAGGTGCCCAAGGTTTGCTACATCAGGGTTGATGCACAGTTGACCAGCTATGCTTTAACGGAAGAGCTTTGGGCATCACATAGGCATACAAAGGGCCTGAGTTAGTCACAGGTGTAGGGAGATCTTTACCCCTGATCTTTGGATGCTTTAGCCCCATTACATGAGTAAGAAGTGAGAATTTATGGAAGTGTTTGGACAACGATATTAGCAGCCACTGATCCTCAGTTTTGTGATATATCTTTCCCAAAGTCCCAATTATTCTCCTTGACTTCCTTCTTTAAAGCTGAAGTTCTTAGTCATGTGCACTTCTCTTGACTCTGTAGTGACACCGCTGTAGAATTTCTTCTTGCTTCTACAGTGTTGAGGTGCAGAACTAATTTAAAGAACAGTGTACCCGGTTGGTTACCTCAAATGCACAAGCAAACACTGGAGCTAATATCCAAGCATAGGATCCCAAAGAGCTTGAAGCTTTCAGCATTAGAAATACATCCTAAAGCAATGGGGAACAACTCTTGGCTGACTAAGGAATTCCATTGGAAGGTTTGCTTGCAAAAAATGCAGCTATCTTGCTGATTTACCAATAGTCTCATTCAACCATAATGGACCAGGTGTCAGGTTTAGAATTGTTTTTGTGTATCCAGCTTCCTTGAAACATATTGTCTCCATTTTTCCATGATTCAAGTATTTTATTTTTCTGCACCCTAACATAACAGCCACTGCTTTTCCATGGCAACGCCTGTTTCCAGAATTTGTCATCTGATGTTTCATGTTTTTCTCTCTCTCTTTTTTTCCCTCCCTCTTCACTCGTCTCCCCCCTCAGCAGCTCTAACATTGCTCATTCTACATCCATTTTGACTTAAGTATCTGAATGACATTTTCTTTATTGCACGTCAGATATTTCAGTGGGTCCGTATTCCAAGCCTTCTGCAGTTAAACAGTTAATTAGGTTGGCTGTATTCCTCTTTGCATGAAGGACATTACTGCTTCTTGTGAACTATTAATGGAATACCATAATCTTAAAATTTTTGCTACTGTGATATTTATTTCTATGGCATTATTTAAATTTTTTTTCTGACTGAAAATGTAAAACATCTGCTCTTTAGACAGTATAAATCATACCAGCCATAATTAATTTAAAACACAGGCAGCCAATAACTTCCTGTCTACAGTTTAGTAGCCTTTAGAGGTTAGCGGCTTTGCTTATTTTTGAATATGGAAAAAACAGAAAATGGTAAATTTCTATGCAAAAGAAACATAAAAAAATGGCATGCAAATAACTGCTAAACAATGCTTTTTTAGTCTTCTTGCTCTTCCTCCTAAGTTTCTTCCTATTGCCATTTTGCAAGTACTAAATTTTGCCCTTTTTTTTTTTTTTTTTTAACTGTTGCCTTAGAAACTGCTGTCATGTGGCTGATACAGGCCCTCAGCGTGGACATCGTCCCAGGAGCAGAAGGATACTGGTTGCAGGAAGAGTATTCCCTTGAACTTAGGGGAATGAGCTCTTACACCAAGGGAGTTAGAAGACCATGAAGTGGTTACTTACAGAAGCTGTGGTTAGAGGCAAGAATGTCTGTAAACTCAGATAGGCAGTCTTTGGCCCGAGGAGACTTCCAAGTCCTCTAAATTGTCAAGTGTTGAGGAAACTTGGATCCCACCTAGAGCCTGTAGCTGGCGTTGCAGTTCCTAGGCTCCACAATCTCTGCTTCCTGGGAAGTAGTCATGCCTATTATTGATAGACCAGAGAATCAAAAAGTTGAGAATTCAGCTGCTAAGAGTCATGTTGGAGATTCAAATACCATGGAATTTAAAAATACATAAGAAATGTGCTAAAGTTCTGACTTGGCAACAGTAACTCATCATCAGTAGAGTCGATGTTCTCTAGGGGTCAAATGGGGTTGAGTTTGGCTCCAAATGTTAAGGATTTATTTTGAAATAAACAAAGGTCTCAGCATCCTTTTACCCTGTTCTGTAAAATGAAAATATCCACATTTTTCTCCTCAATTTCTTTTTTCATTCTCGGCACTGAGAAAATTTTAAAAGCCCAACACAGAAAAAAATTAGAAAATACTTAGTTTGATGTCAGTCAGTCATAGGCAAAGGAGGTAATTTGACACCCCAGTTGTAAATACTGTACCTGCAGCCCTCTAAGGCTGTTGTACACCTCCTCAGCAAGTGACTACTGATAGCACGATGTTACATTACAGGACACAAAGATCTGTGCTGTTCTGCCTGTGTATTACTTGAGAAGGAATTAATCGTTTTATTGCAAGCTATAAGGTGCGTGCGGTTATTCACTGGATAAGGAGAAGGTATTTCAAAATCATGCTTGATAGTCAGGAAGAACAAGTGTCTCAATGCAAACCTAAGACCTCTGTAGGAAGCGCATAAAATTGGCTTTAAGATATAACTTGTTTCTCCTTCACATAAAGCTGCTGTGGGATGCATGTTTAAAGTACTTAACTATGTTTTCTTTTTTTCAGATTGTGTTTGTGGAACAAGCTGATCAGCTAGAGCAACTGGCTAAGACATGGGGGTTCAAAATATCTGACATAAGACAACTGAGTAAACAGTATGTATTTTGTTAAGATTAACTTCAGCAAATGCAGTTTATTCTTTAAGTGAGGTAAAGAGAGTCTTTGGAGTACATTTTGACAGGGAGCACATTAAATCCATATGATGCTCATAAATTTAATGGGCAAAATTCCATTTCAGTGCAGCAAGACCTCTTTACCCAAAGGTGCCTGTGTTCTGGATGTAACTTGGAGGATGGACAGTCCATGTTCTTTTTGCATTCCTTGGTTTGGGATTGCAGACATGGCTGAATTGTGCTGGGTGATGTATACTGTACAGAACAAAATGCCATATTTAATTTTCAGGCATAATCACTTCTGTGCTCATAGAAGTAAGTGCCATTCCTTCTTGAGATTGCATTTTATATCCATTTTTTTAGCAGCGGGCTGTGCCTAACATGAAACTCTAGATGCAGTAAGTGTAGGTAACACTGACACTGCAGATATGAAACTAATTTGCTTGGACTTTGACACATTCCATAATAAAAATTAATACAATTAGAAGACTTAAACCTTGTAAACACAGAGCTTTTGATTTCTCACTATACTGCAGCTAGAGCATTTCTTTTGTCTTCAGCCTGCAAAATCCCCCAACTTTATGGTGAAGTGAAATAGTTTTGGACTGTATCTACTACGCTTTGCGTGTAGTAGCACTGTAAATGACTTGTGGCTTAGAATTGAGAGCTGCAGCATCCGTCTGGTAATCAATCGTTAAAAAGTTTGTATGCTTTGCTCAAAGGCTAATCATATAGTATATATGAGTAATCAAATATTTTCTTCACTTGAAATAGCCTGAGGAAAATGGAAGGTGCTGGAATATGGATCAGATTGAGTACGACTTTTCAGCATTTATAACCTGCAAGAAAACAGAAAGAAGAGGAACTAAAAAGAGAAAAATTTCTATTCATTCAGTAGTCAGGGAGAAGGAAAGAGGAGTGAGAGTATGCTATGCAGTAAGGAGCTTCAGCACAAAATAAAATAGTCATATCAACTTCCTAGTATTGTTGATATCTTCATCCATGTTATTGCATGAACATTACATGACAATGTATAATTTTACAGTTCCATTGTAAATATGCCTTTCCTGTCAAGATATTGAGCAGAGCTTTTTTCACCAGTATCTGTGTTCGCATTTTTAGACACAGTGTCTGTTCTTCCATTAAGCCTTGAAATCAATTTATTTTATATATCTATATAGACACGTAAATAATATAGAGGCAAACTGACATATAGAAAGTCACATTTTGTAAATATAATGGTCTGGAAGCTGGAGGTATTCAATATATATCCACACTAGGAAACAAGACTGTTTTTCAGATGGCTTCTACAGTGGAATAATTTTAGTTATTATGAAGTCTCTTCCCCTTTGTTTGTTGGCACTTCGGGTTGGTCAGTATGAGAGATAATTGTATTCATCATGCTCTTATACTGCTTTTCTCACAGTTAGATGTATGTATTTTCCTGTGTAAATGATATTACTCAACTGCTTCATACCAAATTGGGTATGGGTAGACATACAGTAGGAGTTAATAGGCTGATGCTGGAAAAGACAGGTTAATCTGTATTTGCTGTTTATTCTGGTGGATTTTACTCAAGTATGCTCTTTAAAACAAAGCTATTTACCATGGAGAGTTTTGAGGAATTTTGGATTATTACAATTTTATTTTCTTTCCTTAGTGAATTCTTCATGCCAGGATTGGTTGATACACATATTCATGCCCCTCAATATTCGTTTACTGGTACAAGAGTAGACCTGCCTCTTTTGCAGTGGTTGACTTCCTACACATTCCCAACAGAAGCCAAATACCAGGACAGTGGTTTTGCAGAAGAAGTGTACACCAGAGTAGTTGTAAGTCCTGCAAACAGCATTTACCTACTTGATGGCATTAATTTTTGTGTAATATAGATATGTTTCCAGAAGGTCAGCAGAAAGAGTAGAGCATGTTTTACTGTCATGGAAACCAGATAAAATCAAGATAGCCACTAATTGCTAGCCAAGACTGTATGTTACTAGTTCCAGTCTCATTCTGTTGTTGCTGGCAATAGGATTCATTTAATCACAAGGTTAACAATGAACTGTTTATCACCTTTTTGGAATACAATGACCAACGTTTAATCTACTCAGAATTAGTATAGCTAGGAGGTGCAGACTGCATCAATGCATAAAGAACCAAGCATAGTTAAAAAAAAAAAATTCAGGGGATATTTCATTTTCTGTACAAAAATCCTCTATTATGAACTCACCATCTGCAAAAACCACATGAAAAAGAAGATACTTCCCATAGATTTCTGGAGTAGTAAAGTAAGACATTGCTGCTACTGAGGTCCTTATAAGTAGGAATGTCTTTCACTGCAGGGGCTTTAGATGCAGCCTCTCAGATTGGGACAAAGAAAGAGACACTGTTTGAGCTAGACTGGTTCTGAGCAATAGAAAGTCTTCAACATCCGCTGAAAGGACAATAAGCAGCTAGGTCATATTGCAGAGTACTAGTTCTGTCCTATAACTGAAATTTATCCTTTAATATGTGGACTGAAATATCTTCAACAGATTAAATTATTTGGCCAGCATAATTTGCCTTACATTTGTCTATTACTGTGACAGCATCTGTTGTCAACATAATAACATAACAAATCTGAAATAAATAGTTAAACTGTTCCTTGCCACACAAATTTAAAAAGAAATTACTTTCTGCCATCTGCCATGATAAAAACATATACGAGCATCTTGGTCATAAGCTCTAGTGACAAGTGCACATGGCTTCAACTGCTTAAAACATAGAGGTGACTCAACGTCAAGCTGTGTGTCCAACACACTGTTATAGTGCAGATTGAGTGACCCCCACATATCTAGACAGCTCACCGTGCAAGGTGTGTCACAATATGATCTGGAAAAGAACTACCAGCGAGAGGTGGAAGTTAGCTGTGGGAGCCTGACCACAACAGTTAGGGTGTCCCCATGTAAATCAAATAGAACAGGGTCAAGACAGTGTCTTCACCCACAGAAGATACAGAATACCAATCACTCTGCAGTATTTGATGGGGCCAATAATAATCTTCAACTGCTAGAGACAGGACTTAATCTGCATGGAGCAGATGTTTTTTCATAAGTATCATTGTGCTTTTGAAGTTGTAATGAAAACAAAGTGGATTTTTTCAAATCAAAATCCTGTTTCCAATGAACACTTTCTATAGTCAGCAAAAGAAAAAATTTAGGTGAAATTTTTCTGCTTTTGGCTGGAACCTACTCTTCATGCTGATGATTTGGAAACAGAATGCTTTTAAGTTTCATTTAACATTGTTGTTAGAATTTCAGAAGTAGAGAATTCTGAATTTTAAAAGCTAGGAAAGACAAAGGTAACTTGTCTCAGTAATGACATTGTTATTTTTGAGACTCTTTTTTGGAACTCTTAAAGATTTTCATTTGAATATTGTAAGGAAAAGACAGAGCTTGGATTCATGTTTGTCAAATAATTAGTTCAAGCCTTCCTCAAACATGTTGGATGTCCCACCTTCTCTCTGATTAAAAAAAAATAATAAAGAAAATTCTCAAATTACTTGGCAGCCAGAATCCAAAAATATAGTTTAAACCTGTATGTTGGATAAGTAGTCAATATAGTTTGCATCAGTCCCAAGGACAACAGAAGCTACAAATTTCATCATGAATTGTAACTAAAATAGCAGGTCATTTACTATTATGTTCCCCAAAAGTCATATGAAGAGGTGTCAACCACCATTTCCTTTCAAATGGTGTATTAGATAATTAGCTCATAACTGAGCAGTTGTGCTAAGTTTACTTTTACAGTTAAGTTTGTTACTTTGTATTTGGAGACAACAAAGGTTTTTGATACATGAAAACCTGACTTGATTTTCCAGCTAGATCAGGCAGCCAAAAGAAAATCACCATGTTCCCCCAAAGCATTGCTTTGCTAACACTAGATAAACAGTGCTTCACTGTGAAAATTGGAGAGCCTTTCATAACTAGGAAATAACAAAAATGACTAGTTGTTTGTATTTCTAAATATAAGCTGGAGTATTTCCAAGTTGGGGAAGGAATATAGACTGGTTTCTATGGGTTTAGCCATTGCAAAAATTCTATGAGGAATTTTTTGTATTTATTAACCCTCAGATTTAAAAAAGCTATTATGAAATTAAACATATATATTTTTACCTTCCCACTTCACTGCAAAATTTCACAATAACTAAATGTTCTTGCAGTTTGAAATTAGACTGCCTGTTCTGCATTTTGGCAGCTTTACTGGTTTTTTTTTTTGCAGACAGTTGAAACTGATTTCTTTTTTTAGAGACGAACTCTAAAGAATGGCACGACTACAGCTTGCTACTTTGCAACAATTCACACAGATAGTTCTCTTCTTCTTGCTGAAATTATAGGTAAGTCTAACAGTGAGTTTTGAAGGCTATTATGTGGATCATGTTAGTTGAAGGAAACAATGTTTAGGAGTTTTAGACTAGCTAGGGATCTGTCTTTCTCCTAATTTGTTTTTTGTTCATTGTACCTGTCACACTGTGTCCCCAGATCCCACATGTTACCCACTTAAGCACCTCTACCCTACTGTTGCTACTCCTTGTCTCTTCACTCCCAAATCTGCTGCTGGCTGAGCTTGAATTGGGTCTGCTGCAGTTGTTCTCTAGCTGCAGCTCTCTGCTCTTTCTAACCTTGTGTTGTTTGAGGTTCAGAAGAACTGAATGATAGGAGGCCCAGTCAGTGCATTAATTTCCTGATACTCTGAAGTTTCTGCTGATAATCAGTGTCAAAAATCTTCACACACTATCTGAAATTGGAGAAGTGGAGGCTGCATCAGAATCTTATCCTTCCCTTCTGTTCGCAGTTACGAATGCCTGCTGTTTGAAAATGTAGTTCTTGCAGGATTTCTCAAGGCTCAGACAGCTCGTAAAGAAGAGAAATATAATAACATCAGATTTCATCAAAATTACCTAATCTTTCTGATTTAGTAGGAAAATTTTGAAGCCATTACATTCAACAACTCAAATAGTAAAAGCAGACAAAGAGATCTAATTTAAAAACATATTTGACGGCCTAGAACTGGATATTATATGCATGTCTTACATGTGAGTTCTGATTTATTCACCTAGCACAGGTAAAATCTCAAGAAACAGGCTGCAATAGATCTGGAAATTTCTCCTTCTAAATGTATGTGGGAGGCCTGTTAGCATTCTTGCTCCTTTCCCTTAAGGACAGATGGTTTGCTGAGATCTTTGTGCCTTTTCTCATCTCCAGGTGGTCATCTACTACAGCTTCTGTACTTTGATGCTTGTGTTTCTCATCCTCTGTTTCACAGCCATCTTCATATACTACCATTATGAATTCTAGTTGTGGTTAAACTACAGTAATCTTGTTCTCATTTATAAAGTTGGGTATTAATGTGAAAGATAGCTCCTATTTAAGTGTTGTTTGTTTCGTTATTTCCTCTTTTCTTTTTATCCTTAACAGTCACATGAATGAGATAGCTCCTATTTAAGTGTTGTTTGTTTCGTTATTTCCTCTTTTCTTTTTATCCTTAACAGTCACATGAATGAGATAGCTCCTATTTAAGTGTTGTTTGTTTCGTTATTTCCTCTTTTCTTTTTATCCTTAACAGTCACATGAATGATCCTAACTTAGAGATAAGACAAGAGCATAAATTCTGGTCATCTTAAACGAAGCTAGGTGGGGTGGACTTCGGTTTTTTATTTCAGTACAAACTTTGGTAATTATTTCTGAGAACCAGTGATTCTGAGATTTATATTCTAATGCATCTCAACAGATAAATTTGGTCAACGAGCATTTGTTGGAAAAGTCTGCATGGATATGAATGACAGTGTGCCACAATACAGAGAGATTACTGCTGACTCTGTCCAAGAGACAGAAAGGTAAAATGATCAAATTGATGGCATAACCTTTTAAAATAAGATTTTTCATACATCTGAAATGTGAATCTCTCTAAGAGCTTACAGGTGTGAATTTATTAGCCACAGGTATTTTTCTTCCAACAGTACTGTCCCCTGCAGTTCTGGCAATTCCTGCATATCCGGTTGCTGCACAGCCGAAGTAGCATCCCTGGCTTTTCCAAAGAGATGGAGAAACCACAGATCTAGAGTTTGAGATGATATGTGTGTTTTCTGCCGTCTCTTTTCCCTTTCACAGCTGTGTGTGTGGAGGTCATGGGACCTGACATACAATGGTGAGGTGGCAGTGAGATCCTTTGTCCCCATCAACTTCTGAGCTATTTCTTTCCACCATTTAGATGAAGGCTTTATTCTAGTTGTAGAACTCAGCTTTCATATACCCCATTTTAAACATCTTTTCTCCATCACAGCACCAGTCTAACTACTTCAACATGTAGCTGAGAGAATGAAGGAGAATCAGATCAAGGCAATGTTGGTAGTGGAGGAGAACTAAGACTGGAGTATGGTAGCTTACTATCATATGTTTCTCTTGTCTTTCACATCCATGCTCAGAAAACAATTAAGCAGACGTACAGCTCTTCTCATGGGACTATTTATTTACTTGTATAAATGTTTCAAATATCATGCTGAAAGAGAAAACCCCTAAGAGTAATATAAATATCTTATGGCACTTGTGTGAGGTCAGTCCCTTGTTTTTACAAATCATGCTAAAGGCATGATGATAAAAGCTAGAAGTGGTTATGTATTTCTAACGGTGTTTGTATTTAAAGACAGTTTTAAAACATGTAGTATTAGTTACCTTCACTCTACTAGCATTTGTTTTCCTCTGTGCAAACCCTCAGCTTTCGTAATATGGTGCAAGTCCTGCCAAATGAACCTGAAAGAAACAGAACTTCCAGCTTTGATAGTTTTAAAAGCTTCGGAATAGTCTAAATAACTTTATTTTAAATGCTTATCTTGTGCCTCCAACTCATTCCTTTTTGATTGTGTGAGAAGAAATGTTTCTCAGCTTTTGGTGAGAGGTTGCCACAAGTAGTCCATAGCTGTCTAGGTGTGCCGGTTTGGACACAAATCTAGGAGGAAACACCCCAAAAGGGGTGTCTCTCTCTCTCTCTCTCCTGCCTGCCAGGCAAGCAGGCCCCGGCAGCACCTCCCCCACGGGTTCAGGAAAATAATTTCTTGAGTGAAAGTGAAAAAAACTATTTATTTAACAAATAGAGTCCTGTGCTGTCACAGGGCAAAAAAAAAAAAAAAAGAAATATTGAAACCCCCTCCCCTGTCCCCTAAAAGAGGACTATGGATTTTAGAGTTCTTTCTGTAGGTAAAACCTGCAGTCCTGAGCTGGGCCGGGCCGGCCAGGCAGGGTCCGACGATCCTCCTTGGAGGGTCCCGCCGAGCAGGTCCGGAGATGGGAGCTGGTCTTGCATGAAAAGCAAACCAAAAGCAGTGCAATAAGGGACAGAGGCCGCTGAGGCAGATCACAGTGCCTTCTCTGCTGAAAGCCGAAGAGACAAGAGAGCAGAAGTCCTCTAACCAACAAATGCTGTCAGAATCGGGAGAGAAAAGAATGCAAAACATTCTAGTTGCAAGGTCAAGGTAGCCGCTTTGAAGAGTTCTCTCAGCTTCTCTCTCCCCCCTTTGCAATTTAAAAGTACACTAGAGATCAAGCAGGTGATGGGGAATACAGTACAGTCATAGAATCACCCCAAGACACTAGGGAAGAAAGTTGTGTGCTTCTTGACATGGATCTGGAGTACTTACCTGAATCACAGCAATACAATTGCAGAAGGATGAAAAAGCTGTTTCATTAAGAGGGCAACATGTTAACTGGGTTTTTGTTGCTTGTTTTTTTAAGAATCTAAGAAATGTGATCTGTCACACAGTCAGAAAATGGACTACACTCATTTCAGTTACTTAAAGTCCAAAAATATTTATATTGTATGCATGGAAATAAGATACAATTCCAAGTGCTTCACATAGTAAATTTAAATTCATCAAGGATTTGAATCTATGATTCTTTGTCAAAGAGGATTTAATAAAAAGTTAGGGAATTGAACTCTAGATTACCATGTATGGTACTATTAGTTTTAGTCAGCTGCAAAGATGAGAACCTGTGTTCAAGTCTGTGCTGCTACAGAAGATAGTGATTTGAAGCTGAGCTTCTTTCCTCATAGAGAAGTACATAAGCCAACAAACTATAAGGTATATTTGCAAAATATATTTCATCACATTTCATCAGTTTTGAAACAGCTCACACTGTTCGAAGAATGCGAAAAAGAAAGAAAACAGCCATATTGAAATTTTGGCATATCACCTGAGCGTTACACTTCTGTTAGAGCTTCTGCCCAAGTGAGTATTTTATTATATCAGGTTAAGCAGTAAGAGGAGAGACAGACAGATAATACCTAATTCACTTTGCATTTTGGCTCTCAAAGTTAGACAATGGTGGGCTCAAATTCCTTTGGTCTTTGCAGATATCAAACTCAAGTCTCTCACTTCCATCTGGTGATCTAGCATGAGCTTCAGGGCTGTGAATCTAGCCTCTAGCGTCATTTTCTTTTCCCTCTGAAAACATTTGATAAAATTGATACAACATGTATTATGATCAAAATTACAGTTTTCTTACTGTAAACTATGACATAAAAATTCACAGGGATCCTGTCCAGACAGCATCTCAAAATGTCTTTCAGAAGTCACTTAAATACACTGAACAAATTGGCTTTCAAAGAATTTTCTTCTCCCAAAGTCAGAGAAAGTGTTGTATCCTCATCTGCATTATTCATAGTGACTGCTTGGGGTTTTTTGTACAGGTCTGAGATAGCTTCTTTTATTTAACAGAGTAAGTAAATCTTTATTTTCTGGAAGGTAGATCTTCCGTACGCTAACATTAATATAAGCATTTCCAGAAAATCAAGGGTTCTTTAAGTGAACGAGGACATATGCATCTACTCTAAGATACAAAATATTGCTGCATCTTTTAAAATTTGGATTTGAAAAGATTTTAACACTGCTATTTAAATTCATGGACGGGCAAATTTAAGTTTGATTTGTTTCTTCTTTCTTCAATATTGCAGCTGTAGGTTATAATTATGTTTTCAATTCATTTAATGTAGCATGTGTTTGGTTTTCAGGGAGAACTCAGATTAACTACTGCTTTTCTAATGCTAAGTATTGCAATGGAAAAACAATAGTCTGTATGTTTAGGGTCAAATTCAAAACTAGCGTAATCTGGTGTCACTATCCTGACTTCAGTGTGTTCCCTCTTTTTATTTCATCTGAAAACCTGCTTCAACATTTTGTAAAAAATTGATCTATGTCTGAAATGTTTAACAGGGAATCCAAGCATATATTTATTCTATTTTTCATAATTTGTAACATAGAGGACAGATTTATAGCAACTTTATTTCTACTCTTTTTCAGGTTTGTTAAAGAACTACTGGAAAAGAAAGTAAGTAATGTTCTTTTTTAAAATTCACTTCTACATTCAGAAGATGCTGTGTGAATACATGAAATAGTTAATCCTGCTATCCAAAGCTGTGGTCTTAAGCGACAAATCAGTAAATATACATCCTTCTGTGTAATAGAGAGATATCATTCTGAAAAATGTTCTGCTAGTCACGTTGAGAAAGGGACCTGTAAGAGTGTAAAATCAGTTTTCTGTGCTCGGAGCACAGCAATGTCCTATGTGTTTCTCTATTGAATTTGAAATACCTGGCTTCCTAGAAAGGACAATTTTCTGTTGAAGAAAGGTAGGATTCAGTTTATCACGCTGTGTTATATAAGTGGACAGACTAATTGAAGGACTTCTCACCAGTGGAAAACATAGTTTTTCTCAGTAGAATTAGTAATCCACTATAAAATTAGTGTTTTTGGTCAGCGCATGTCTTAATTTCTAAAGAAATTCATGTTTACACTCCTGTGTTAAAGATAGACGTTTAGACTCCAATATTATACACCATAGTACTTTTCTTATCAGCCTTTAGTTTTCAGTGGCTTGTTTTGACATCCCGTCTCAAAATATTCAGGAGCAGTTGCCTGGAGATTAATGCCTAAACCACGTGTATTACTAGAGTAATGCCTAAACTACATATTACTAGAGTAAGTTGGCTAATTTGCAAAGATGTGAGCTCCTTTTTTTCTGGGAGATAATAGAAGGAACTGCATTACTTACTGGCTTGTGCAAAACTCTTGCCTCTGACTATGACAGAATTTTAATCCTGTTGACTTTTTTAATGAAAATTTTAATCTAGAGATGCAAGGTGTAAACCTCTGTAGTTCTTGGTGTCTTCTCCACTGTTTCCTACTGTGTAGCATATCTGAATATACCACTATTCTTCCTGTCGAGGGAGTTTAGGAGTTTGTCACTATTTTAAGTAGAGAAGATTGAACAAGAAAATGGCTTTGGTTTTACAGAAGCTTTCAGTTTTGCATCATTATATTTTCAATGGTCACAGAAGTGAGACTGAAAAATATCTGGTCATTCAACTCACTTATTTCTCATCATGCGTATAGGACTGTCAGCAAATATGAAAAAGTATCCAGTGCTGCTGAAGACTGGTAAAATTTCAGTGACTTAATGACAGTTCTAAGGAAAACAAATTCTTTAATGAAGTTCATTAAAATCACTGGAAGAAAGCCCCACTTTTATTCCCCGTTTCGGCAATGAAATGTCTAATGAAAGCAAGGAAATGACTATACATCTTAATCTGAGTTGTCAAGGATGCAATAAGCAATAAGCAATAAAGACAAAAAGTAATTGCCATGTAAATGCTAGTCTTACTTATGGTTACTGAAATACAAATGTAGAATACAAACCCCATCTTTTATTATTTTCAGTATCCCAGAGTACAGCCTATAATAACCCCCCGCTTTGGCCCCTCCTGCACAGAGGACTTGCTGAATGCCCTAGGCGATTTAGCACAGACTCATGATCTCCGTGTGCAGGTAAGCTCTGAGAGCTCTGTGTGTAATTTAAATAGTGTGGACAGACAGCATGCTGACCATCTAAAGATATCTTTGGGAGGAGATATATATCTGCTGCCCTGATCTCAGCATCCACTCTGTCTACCAAATGGAGCTACTTCTTTGGGTCCTATGAAAACTTTGGGTCTGATGAAAAAAGAAATCCAAGGACTCGATCTAACTATAGGCTTTACAAACACTAATTTCTATGAATGTATGTTTAGCACCAGTAGATTGCCCAGAAGGTTGTAATGTCAGGTTCAATGCTGTTTAAAGGACTCGCTCTCTGCATTTTCTTGTTGCAGAGTCACATAAGTGAGAATGAAGAAGAAATCAAACTTGTGGAGAACATGTTTCCTGCCTACCAGAATTACACTGAACTGTATGATAAAAACAAGCTGCTAACCAGCAAGGTAGCCACAAAATTTGCCAATATAACTTACATAAATCCATGTAGAGAATATGATGATTTACTGTATTTACCTGGAAAATCTGTGTTGTTCTGTCAAGGTCAGTGACAGCTAGGGGAAAGTAAATTTGTTTTATGTTCTCTGTTGAAGTGTTGGATCTTAAAACAAGCCCATACGGTTCCTAAGTATTTTAGAGGAGGTGAAAAATAAACATGTTTTAGACTCCCTGATTCATTTTCCAAAGGCTCCAAAGAGAATTAGGGCAGTGGGATTAGAAGGAAACTAGATAAAGCTGGTATTGTAGGAACCGGTAATTCCTGGACAGTATCCAGTTGTCCTTATATTCCAAGGATATTATCCAATTTTTGCACAGTGGTTTGCCTGAAGATTTCTTCTGTGGTGTTATTGTAGGACCAACTTTATTTTTTTTCCTATGGAGAAGCAGCCCTCCCTGCTGAGTTCTGAGCATGAACCTCACTTGCAGACAGGTGCACTTTACTGCTCTGACTATCCAAAGCACTCTCATCTCATTTTGACAGCTGATTTTACTAAGCTATGATAGGCACACTAGCCTGAAGGGTTGAAATTTATTAAAGCTTTATGCTGGTCAGATAAATGTAAAACATCTACCCACAGTAATTACAAGCTGGAGGGCCAGAGCATACCTAATTAGATAGTGTACTGCCCACGCAAAAGTGAATATGAACAACCCAACTGAGTCAGAGTAAACATCAGTCAAGTTCATTAAAAAATTTAGGAGAGAATTTTCAGAGGCAAAAGGGGCAGCTAGAAATTCCCTGGGAATTAGCTATTGAACTCCCATTTCTGTGTTTGAAATTATACCCCAGTAAATTACTTGTTTACTGTCCTTTTTGCTTGAGAAATCAATATGGACTACAGAAGTGTGTACACAGTATCAACCTTTGTTTTCTTGCACAGTCCTTTGCTTGCTGATTTGATGTGCGAGTATTCTAAAGAGCATATTTGTGCTGCAAAAGCATAGGACTTAAATCTGTGACTTGTATGCACACAAATGAAAATGGTCATGAAAAATCATGATTACTGGTGCTTTCTGGACTCAGGCTCCTGGATATTTGGGAAAGCATTCTATTAAATACAAGCATAGCAGTAGAACCTCAGCTATTGTCTCTCCATCCACCCAAACTAAGACACAGAATAAATTTTTTTCAGTGTTTTAAAAGCAGGATTTTCTTTTGGAGCTGTTGCTGAAATACTTACTTTTTTTTTAAACAGTACACATTGGCAGGCATATGCTTCAGCAGCTACCATACGTAGGTCCTTATCTGAAGACATGGCTGTTTTCCTTCTGTTGTCTGCTACACTGAGCTTGATGAGTAGAGGTGGGAGGCGTACAGTAATGCCTTAGGATCTTAGCTTTTATATTTTCATCTATTTGTAATCCTGCAATTCTTTAGTGTATCACTCTGAGCTCCATGTAGAGTGTTAGCAACTGCTTTTCCCATTTCGGTCAGACAGAACAATTCCTCTCTAGACCTGAGAATCAAGGACACCTCACTGTCTCAGGCCCCAAGAAATGTAAACAAAAGTGAGTTGGGGGGAGCAAACTAAGAGAATGGGACTCCACTACCTGAAGCTGTAATTGAACAATTAACCTCTGATATGCAAATAGACAAAACTTATATCTGTCCAAAACACGTGTGACTGTCGTCCATCCTGGATGTAGTCTCGGCGAGACTCCTGCACTGCCCAAGATGTACCCTGTAAAGGCCTTTTAATAAATACCTACCCTTTATCCTTTCACTCTGTCTAGCCTCTGTTCCAGGTCAACCTCTACAAGGCATCAACAGTGCTATTAGGAGATGCTCAGTGGAAACAAGCTCTGTGCCATTCTCAATTCTTATGTGCAGATTGTAAGATCTAACAGAGCTTTTGCTCTTCTCTGTCAGTGGGAATTTGACATATGAGGTCATGCCAATCAGATTTGTATGGAAATAATTGGTTTATATCCTGTTAAATTATCCTATCCTAGATTTCTATGTTTTTCTTGTGAACTTATTTTTAAAGTCAGATATGTAGGCTAAGAAATAAAAGTGATTTATCAGTTGCATAAAAAAATTAGATTATTTTACTTAAAGAATGTTTAATATCTCTCTCTCCCTGGTGCAAACCTATAGAGAAACATGAAACATGCTAAGAGTACATACAACTTCCATTGTATCTGATGTATTCCTAGCCCCACCCAGTATGTAATCTCTGTGTTAGCTACAAAGAATAAAATGTAAGGTTGCTACAGCGCTAGGACAATTTGGGAGTTCTCACTTTTGTTCCTTGAAGCTCTTTGGTCACAGCAGTCACTGCAAGAGCAAATACCATGTATTCTTATATTAAAAAAATGAAAAAAAGCTAAAGGAATGATATGTTAGGCACATTGAAGTTGATCAGTTTTTCCCTTGTGGTTTTTAAGAGCTTCATTCAAGAAATGCATTAATTTCACTAGATGGTAACATGTGTCCTTCTTGGCTCTTTAAAGCAGTGCAGCAAACCCCACAGAAGTAAATGAAATATTGAGTAAACTGGTGATTCTCTTTTTCTTTAGACAGTGATGGCTCATGCCTGTCATCTTTCTGAAGAAGAGCTGAAACTTTTTAGTCTTCGTGGAGCTGCAATTTCACATTGCCCCAATTCTAACTTTTCGTAAGTTAAAAAAAAAAGAAGAAAATAAGAATGATATATAATTACATAAAGCTGTTGTTCATGTAGTACCCTGAGCCGATGCTACCATTGCAAAGCTATTTATATGATATTTCATTACACCATAAATGACATATTGGATTGAACATGATCATTCATCATCCACTTCTACACAGTGTGCTCTGGACAGATTTGTGGTCTTTCAGTTTAGTTATTGCATCTATTTCCATATCTATGTAAATATTTATTTTCTAAAAGTTTGTTTCTTTTGACTGTTCTGTTAGTGGTAGATTCAAGGCATCTCCCTTTCCCCCGTGAAATGTGCTAATGTTTTGGGGGAATGGACTATAAATTCTTCTTTCTATTGAGCCGATATGAGATACTGCATGATATCCAGCCAGAATAAATAATAAACCAAACCTTGTACACATTAAGGGAGAGTCTTTGTCCTAAAACAGCTCTGCAGCCCTGCTGTTCCTGAACTACTTCTGCATGTAGCACACAGAATGTGTTTCTTCCAATCCAGGTTGCGCAGCGGTGTCTTAAATGTGCGAAAGGTTCTCGAACAAAATGTGAAGCTTGGTCTTGGCACAGGTTAGTAGTTTGCTGTGAAAATGGTTTCTTCTGGAAACCAGTGGGAGTTGTAAAAACATTCACCTGTTCATATTTAAAAGTCAGGATGTCCAACTTTTGGTCCTCCTTTGGTTTCTCCACTGGAAAAAGGATGTCTAGAGTATTGACATCTCGGGTTGGTCCAAAACTGTTTTAAAAGAAAACAAAAAATTAATGAAGAGTTTTCCTGCAGTTGTGAGCTTAAACAGGGCTTGAACAACAACTTTTCAGGTTTCTGTTGTTGTGTTGTGTTCTATTCACCTGACTGTGTGTGAGAGCACTTTTACTGGAAATTACGCCTTCAGAGACAGTGATTAGCAGTAAAACTTGTTGGGTTAACTACACATGTCTCTTCATAACTTTGAATTAAGGCTTATAGAAATTTAACATAGAGAATTATACCCAAAGCTTGTTTCTAAGAGTCTGATCTCTTCTAGATGTGGCTGGTGGATATTCAGCTTCTATGCTTGATGCTATAAGGAAAACAATGATGGCATCTAATAGCCTTCAGATCAATAAAGTGAATGAAACAGGACTAACTCTGGAAGAAGCTTTTCAGCTTGCTACTCTGGGAGGAAGCCAAGGTAAAAAGAAAATTCTTTAATGTGCACAAAGAGAGCTACAACTCTTTTTGATTATATGTCTCCCTGTCTTCATGGGAGATTCACAGATTTTCTGGTGCCAGAGTGAAACCTAACTGGTGGGCAGAGATAGTCCTTCAGTCTCTCATACCCATTCTAGGCTTTTTTGAGAGGAGTATTATATTAATATTGAGAGTTTAATAACAAAATCTTAATGGCTTTTCAGGGTTGTACATTTGCTTTGCAAAGATCCTCAGACTTCTTCGTCATAAGGTTATAAGTGCTTGTCTATTTATTGTACCAGCTGGAAATTTGTTTTCTCAGCAGCCATCATTCAGAAGAAAAACTGCAATTACTGTAAAATCATGCATTCTATTTGTCATCAATTTCTAATTTTGCTTGTGCTTTTTGAGCTGCCAGTGAGGCAGTTTGTTGCAAATCCAAACATCATGCAAAAAACTCCTCACTCAGGGAAAAGCAGAAAATTTAAACAGCCTATCCACCATGGTTGTTCAAAACACAGTTGCATATGCAGAATACAGTCATATAGTGTATGGGTTATCCAGTTTTGGAGAACTAGTCTTGTTACAATAGGTGTGCACATACAAATATATACAAGTAAAAAAGTTTTAGTGAAACTGGTATGATTTAGCAGAGAGGAAATCCACACATAAGTGAAAACCTATTATTGTTTCAGTTAGCAGAAATGAGCTCACTACCTGCTAAAGCACTGGTCTGAAATCTTTTCAGTGTAACATCTGTGTAGCTGTCAAAAAGCTCCATTGGGAATTATCAATGGAAGTTTGAAAGATGTAGTGAAAATATTGCCAAACAGGTCTTCTCAGGACTGTATTTGAATTCCTGGAGAGTATAATGGGGGAAATAGAGAAGAGACAAAATGAACAGGGAACAAAAAGTATTCTTTCTCCTGCAATATATACTGTTCCACAAAGTATGACAATACACTAGCTGAGACACAGAAAGGAAGACTTGTAAAAATCCCAAAATTATATGTGATTTCCCTTCCCAGCTACTCTTGTGCTTTTTCTATGCTAGGTTTCCTTAGTAAAGTGTGAATTTTGTATATGGATTTTAAGCTGTTTTATCTTTACTGAATTACTTTTACGAGTAGAACATAAATTACTTCTACAAGCTTTCAGTTTCCTGGATACTGAAAGTGAAAAATTCAGTAGCAGAAATTTAAATAAGTGATTCTTTGTTGGAATAATTTGCTTTGTTAAGACTCCTAAACACTTGTCACCCTCTTGTGTTTAATCTAAAAATTGCATTCTGCTCAAAAACCTGAAGGAACAGTAGATCATTTGAGTTGAAACTAGTAAGCAATCAAAATATTTCATAATTTGTAGGAGTTTCAATGTCGTGAAGATATTGTGATATTCCTGCCACTCAAACTTCATTGAAGACTGAAGTTCCTTTATCAGAGTGATCTGAAAACAAATGAACAAATTATTTGCAGATATTATGCTCTTTGATAACTTAATTTCAGAGTATCGGAAAAAATTATTTAATTCACAGATACTTTCTACAACTTAAAACTGTCCTACTTTATTTCTAAAGAGACACAAAGGCCTCTCTTTAGGCATTCTAAGCTTGTGGAAGCACCTAGTCCCTGAAGTTGAATATATAGGTTTTCAGGGCATGTGGACCTGAGAACCTGTGGTTGTAATGAAGCTTTGATAAAATAAAGTTAAATAATAGACCACAAGCCAAGCCTTACAGGTAGGTATGAGACCTTCAGATCTGGCTATAATTATTTTTCCACACCATGTTATTCTTTATTTCTGCTAATTGCTATTAGTTATCCTCACTGGACACCTCTTTTATTATCATATTACTATATATTACTATTGCAATAGGTGTATACCATCTTTCAAAGTTGCTTAAACTGTTTAAAAAATGCAGTCTAATACTGCCTTGGCAAGGTGAGTGTTATTATATAGTTTCCTGTTTCTCTGACTTAATTTCATTGCCCTGTTTGGAGTTTGAATATTTTTGCAGTATAACCAATTGTTTCTTAAATTTCTTAAGAACTCATGTGCTAACATACTCATTATTCAATTTGGTTTAGGGTTTTTCCTCATAATCATCTAAATTCTTGTTTGTCTATGAATATTTAATGTAAGTTGCCAGGTGCTTCTGCATGGTGGAAGGAGGCTGGTACTGAAGACATACTTATGACATTATTTTCTTCCTCAGCTCTAGGTCTAGATGATGTGATTGGAAACTTTAAGGTGGGCAAAGAATTTGATGCACTGCTAATCAACACGAAGGCTTCAGATAGCCCTTTTGATTTGTTCTCTGCTGATGATTTTGAGGTAATTGTAACAGGATTGATGATCAAAAAAATTAATGGAAATGATGTGGGGAAGGTCCATGATACAGACAGAAAAGGTCTCTTGAGAGTGATTCTGGTGACAGGAATTGAGTGTACTACACCCCTGCTGGCTGTGCTTCAGCCAAGATGTTCCATATTTGTTTTTCTTCAGAATCTTGCTGACCCCAGTGAAAGTG
This sequence comes from Callaeas wilsoni, assembly GCA_013398955.1. NCBI lineage: Eukaryota > Metazoa > Chordata > Aves > Passeriformes > Callaeidae > Callaeas > Callaeas wilsoni. The sequence goes on from VWPU01012499.1 coordinate 44,423, forward strand.
CCATAACACCGTGAGCAAAAATGCATGTAATATTTTTAATGCATGTTTTATTGGCCCAAGATAACAATTAGAGCTATTTATTTGCAGTGACAAATGGCAGCCAAGAAAAAGCAATTTAGTTTTAGTCAATACTTAGAATTCAGACTGACAAATGGCAACCTGTTCCCAGAGAAAACTTAGGTTGCCTTTTTTACATTGCTGTTATAAAATGAAGCTAGCACTCAAGATGGCTAATTTGAGTTAAAAACACAGTTTTTATGTTAACATTAAAGTAGTGTTGTTTTTATGGTATGGAAACACCTTCTCATTCAAAAACCTTCTCTGACTAAAAAGATAATTAAGAGCAGTTAGTTGAATTTATAGATGTGGCCAGAATGCCTGGAAACAATTCTAGTTCCGTAAAAAAAATTATTTTTCAGTTTAAATCTAAACCTTTTAAGATAAGCAAGCTAAGTTATTGGTCCTTAGGACTTTACAAATGTTTAAATTTTGTCTTGTTTTCAAAAAGTAAATTATGTATGTTAAGTTTTGATTTCACCATTACTATGAATATTTAGGAGAACTATTTTTATCCGTTCTTTCAAACTTCAAATAATTATGATCTAGGACAGCAGATAATTCTTTCTGAATTTGTTTTCTCCCATTTTTTATAGGACACCCTCCAGAAGTTCCTGTATCTAGGTATGTTTTGATTTTCAGCTCATGTTGAATTCTCATTTCCTACATCAAACATTGTCTAAATTAATATCTGGGTTAATAATAAATTTACTTATATGTAAGTAAGTATACATTTATTTGCAGTAATTACATGTATTTATTCAACTCTTATATGAACATTAACATGTCCCTGCTAATGAGTATTAATATTTTATATTAATAAATAAAAACTGATTTATAATTACTTGTAAATATGTCCAGGCAGTGTCTGGACCGGGGCTGCGCTGCCACTGTGTTGTGATGTTGAGGTGCCTACTGCCAGTTCTAGCCACAGCTGTATCATGCTCTAACGAGAGTTTTGCTTTTTGGAGGAGTTGTTTGGGTCAAAGCAGCTTTCTTGCTGGCTGGTTCCTGAGCTAGTTCAGATACTGTGCAACAAATAATTTTCTGTACAGATCCTTATTATGAGACTATTGCAGCTGCTGAATGCTATGTTTATTTTTTAAAAAAAAGCATGAGTTACTAAAACATTTACTGATCTTTGTGGTACCCCTGACTATTTCTCTACAAATGGACTTTCTTAGTTCTCAGAGATGGTTACTGCAAATAACGTGTTCCAAAACTGATTTTGTGGACTGCATAATTTTCATTAATTAAATCAGTGTTTGTATTTATGTGCAAATCTCTGTTTTGACCATGTTATTTCAGGTGATGATCGGAATATTTCTGAAGTGTATGTGGCTGGAAAGCAAGTGGTTCCTTTTTCAAGCTCTGTGTAAATCCATTTTCCTTTTGCAAAATACTCTGCTGATCATTCTGCATCTGATTTGGAAAAGTTTGATTAAACACAGTGCCTGATCATCAGGAATGACACCTCACTTTTGGATAATGTTGTAAAACTTGCAAACATTGAAAATTTTGTTAGACCTTTCAAGAATTACTTTACCAAAATTTTCAGAGTTCTAGAGGGAATGACAATTTAAATTTCTTTGTAAAAACAGCATCTGTGCATTTGTAGGGGATTTGATAAATATTTAAAGAGGACACCTGCTGCTCTGTTTAATAATATTATAGGAAGCATTATGTGGAACAATGAGATGCTCATTGTCTACAGGAATTAAACAAAACCCCAGTGCTTATAAATTGATTTTGCAGGTAACAAATATCATGGAAGAATGCAATTTCCATAATATTAACATCAAGTATGGAAAAATCAGTGTCATTTTGGAGAACGTAGTTTTCAGTTTTTCCTAGGAGCTTTTTTTTAAAAAAATGAAAATTTAAAACTTTTTTTTAAAGAGGAGTTAAGTAAGAAGTGTGTGTTGATAAATAAATAAGGGTCCTTATCACAGAGTTCAGAACTGTCATTTGTAGTCAGACAATCCATTGAATTACCTTGATCTGAGTGATAGCTGAATGAAACTTCTGTTAAATTAGAAACAGGCACTAAGATATCTCTGCAGGCTACACAATAGCAAACAAAATAAAGAGGATTTTCTGGACTAGAGGGAGTGCTTCATCTAGTTCAGCATCCTGCAGAATCTTCCCAAACTCATTTGCTCCTGACTGTTCAGACAGGATGATATGATGTCCCTTCTCCTTCCTGTAAGGGAAGTGTGTGCATTTAAAAAATTCTCAAGAGAATTGGTCTCTTCCTGGCCATTACCACCTTTGACTTGAGGTGAAAATCATCACTGAAAGAAGCAGCTAAGCTTTAATGTGCTCTTTGCATCTTTCAATGTGGCAGCCATAATTCCAGCCCTGTACAATTCCAGGATTCCAGGTAAAAAATATGCCCTTTTTGTTCTGGAAATCTGTATGACTTCCTTTCCTAAAAAGGCATATTTCCCTGGGGGTTTTTTTGTGTTTGTTTAGGATTTTTTGTTTGTTAGTTTGCTTGTTGTTTTTCTGTTTTGTTTTGGTTTTGGGTTTTTTTTGTTTGTTTTGGGGGTTTTTGGTTGGTTGTTTTGGTTTTTGTTGTTTTGTTTGTTTGTTTGTTTTTGTTGTTTTTGTTTTTATTGTTGTTTTTGTTTTTGGTTTTGTGAGATTTGTTTTTGAGGGGATTTTTTCATTCTCTATGATATTTTTGCAACACAAAGAATGTAAGCTTTAATTTCAGGGTCATTAGAGACCAATATTGTATTTAGATACTGTAAACATGAGTTAAATATGGTTTTAAGGCCTGCTTCAAACTTCTTTGATTTCACTAAGACTTGTTTCGCACTTTTATCTCACTGCCTGGGGATATAGGACTTACCTCTGTTCACAAAACAAGGGAGGTCACTGCACCAAAGTTTCACTTATGTCTACTTTAGAGAGAGTGCTTGGCCCAACGTCACTCATAATGTTCTGATTTTAAAAGCATTTTCAGAGCTTATGTATTGTTATGAATATGCCTACATGAGACAGCATAGCATCAAGGGGAAGTGTAACAGCTAATTTGGGCACTTAAAGCAGTAAAATCTGTTGAGTGCAGTTTTTTTGACAAAGCTGAGGGGCCGTACCAAACAGCAGGGAACAACCTCATGTCTTGCAGACATCACCTGGATGCAGATACTCACTGAGACTTTGCTCAGGTATCTTCCAGGTTGCTGCACTGTGCCACAGCTTGCCGAGGTACAGCCTTCCTACCCATTATGTTCAAAGACTTCTAAGGCTTTAGGAGTCAAGATCTAAGGATTAAGATTTACATATTCCATCAGGGTGTTTTCTCAACCATAATGTTTTCCATGTGTCCCAATTGCCTACACAGTAGCACATTTGTTCAGCAAATAACAGTCTTCAGTTCTTTAACTTGGTTTCCTGATTCAGGGACATTTTTTCTCATGAATTTTGACATGAATTTAATTGACCAAATTTCACATTTCTAAACCAAAGACGTGTGAGACACATGTTTTAATCCTCCCAGTTACTGTTTGAAACTATTTTTAGGGAATTACATGGTTTTCAGCTTTGGCTTTCCTGTGGTGGAGAACGATCACACAGCCTTGTGTACAATGTATGCTAGTGCCCTACTTCTTTGCCTCCAGAGCTATCAATTAAATCAATGCTTCTATTTTAGTGGTAGTCTTAACTGTCTTCGACTTAATTGTTTTCCCATTATTTTGTGGTGTTTTTAAGAAAGGCATTCAGTGTTTCTTCTTAAAATACTTTTGGGGGTGGACAGGTTGCTTATTTGCAATCTGAGAACACACTAAAACTTTAACAAGTTCAGGACTACACTGCTGGCCCAGTTACAAAGGGACCCTCTAGGATAACTGCTGTCATTGAGCTTTGTATATAAATTTTTACTGGGTCACGAGCAGTATACTCTTGTTAAATTCAGGGACAAGGTAGGAACTTACCTTTTGATTATAGCTTTTCTAATGTCTAGTATCCAGACATTACCCAGACATAGCAATGAAAAATCATCTTTTTAAGAATCTCAGCTGGACGAGGAGCTCTGCCTGCTTGTAGTGCCATGGGCTGCCTGCAGCACTCTGCAATGCCCAACACCAGGAGAAATGAGGACCAAGATGTAAAGCATTACATTAAATGCTGAGGTGCTTAGGGGTAAAGGAAAGAAGTCTGAATTTGATGTTTGAGGAGGCCAGTGGAGGAATTCATACAAGAAGTAAACCATGAGGGTCTTTTGACAGTAACATTTAAGTAGAATTGAATGGAGAAAAAATGTACTGCCAAAAAAGTTGTGGGGTCATCTGAGGCAGTCCCAAAAGCTTATTCAGTGGAAGACGGCTTGTGCACAGAAATTTTAAGGTTTTAGGTCATACAAAAACCGTAGCAGTCAGATTTCTCTGAAGTACTTTTGAGAAAGTCACTAAGGATCCCACTGTGAAGTTTTGGTCCTTGGGACTCTCTGCCTGTGTGTAGATTGCTAAAGATATTTGTTATAGTAGGGGAGGATCAGTGGATAAAAGCAGTTACTTCTGAGACTTACACATCTACACTATATGCAGCTCAAGACCACATATATTCTGTTTCCTTGGACAGATGCCCCTACTGCATATGCACTTTGAAGCAGGCCAAGTAATAGGTTCAGATTCTTAGTGTCTCTTTTAGAGACTGCAGTATATTTGGAAGGCAGCTGAGCCTCCAGTGTATTTTCCTCCAAAATAAGCTTAATTCTTGTATACCAAAATCATCCTGCGAACTGAACCAAGGTTGCATAAGAGAGAATGATTGGGAATTCAGAGCAGCACTATTGTCTCAAACCAAAATGCTAATGGAGGCTAGAATTTGAACTATTCCCCCTCTGTCCTCATCTCGTCACAGAACTTAGTAGCTGAATACAAATTGAAGCAATCGTCTTCCACCTTCTCCCTTTTCCCTAAGACCACCCCCTTACCCCCCCAAAAAAACCCAAACCATAAAATGAGACAACTGAACACTAAGGGGATATGAGTATGTGGAAGAAAATAAAGGAATGATTTTCAGTCAATATAAATTGACACACATGACAGTATAAATTGACTGATTAAAGATAAAATCTCTGGAAAAACGTACATGCAACAGACTCCAGATGTCTCTCCCCACAACTTCTCTTACCAGATGAACCATCTTACCAGATGGTGGATGAGATCTTTCTTTCTTAATATGTCTTTATGTTCAATGGTAGCACACCATTCAGACAAAGGAAAAAAAGGGTATTTGTGTAGAGCTTGCTTGTTGGGACAATATGCTTACTGTGCTCTATGGTCAGATGAGCACTTATTTATTATAAATAGAATGTATTTGCATTACTGTTATATGTTGATCTCATTGTGTCACTTAAGGTTTTGAAATACTAGTAAGAATTGCCTATGCATTATGCAGCATTATTTGAATTATTCATGTGTAGTAAGTGGAGTTCTGCATTTTAAAATGTTGCCTTGGCCTAATGTTTATATTTATGCTGTATATTTGTGCAATCCTAAAGTTTTGCAGGGGAAAAAAGTGTATTTTTTCACTGTACTGAAATCTTCCGTAAGTCGGCTTTCATTTACAAAACAGAACTTTAAAATTACCCTGTCGAAAAGTCTGTGCATGATTATACACTCATGAATGAAAAAATTATAATGGTTTTATGAACTTGAATAGTAACATTAAATGTAAAAAGAAGTGCAGATGAATAGAATTTTTTTCAAATATAATTATGATAATGCAATGCAAGTTAGCAAAAGGTATTATTGTTAAATATCTACAGTTTTATTGAGCAAAAGAGAACATAATTATTCTTGATTACTCATTTAAAAAGAATAATTAAGTCTTGAAAAACAAAAACCCCAAGTCCTTTCAAAGAATATCCCAGTTTTAAAAGGAAATTATATTAAAGTCATTACTCAGACAAGCTGTTAAAAAATCTTATTTTAAGCATTTCCAGAAACAATCCATAACAGATGATAAGGTGGACATCTTTTAAAGTTCTGGATTATCATGAATAAACCCTGCTGCTTTATTTGCAGCCTGGTATGTGTTAGCAGTCAACTCACCTGTAAAATTATAGTGTAGAGTCACAGAATAAGCTTAGTTGGAAGGGACCCTCAAGGATTATTGTGTCCAGCTCCTGGCCCTACATAGCACCATCCCCAAGGACAGGGGAAAAATGAATTGCAGAAGACATTTGAAAAGACTGGTAGCAGAATACAAAATGCTGCAAAGAAGAAAGGAGAAAGATCAGAGAAACTCATAAAATGAAGATGACATGTCAGTGAAATTTTAGGTGTGAAATGCGCAGAAAAGAAGATACAGTCTCAGGTAATGTTCTGTTAGATCGTGGATGTCATTCCTTTTAAAAGCCAATGAGGTCCAAAATCTGACCAGATTTTCAAAGCTGTTGCTTACATGCTTAATAATGCAAGCCCAATACCTGCTCATGGCATAATTATGTAACTCTTCACAATTTCTAGACCTCTGCTTCAAGATTTAAATCAAAATTACCTGTAATGGCTCCAGAAGAAACATAATGTAAGAATACATTATGTTTTATCTACAGCTGTCCTGTGAAACATTTAGCACTGGCCAGAACAGAGGCTGAATTAGTCTGGTCCCAGTGAAGAATTTCTGTTCCTGCATGCCCCAGACATCATTCCCTGTCATTTGTCTGATGATGCAGTGATAACTCAGTCCAGCACAGGACAAAGAGCCTGGTGTGACTGAAGTGACTGAGTACAAATTGTTTTAAATATCAAATTGTTTAGAAATTAAGTTCATTGCTGAAACCACAGCATATTTTAAATTACATTATTATATTTAATTATATAAAATCATGTATCTAGTACTGAACTTCTAGATACTAGGACTTTGGGGTTTTTAAGCTGTGAAGTTTTTATGCCCTTGCACTATATGTGCAACAACTCATGCGTCTCTTAACAGAGAAACCAGCAAATGACATCTGCAAGGTATGAAAAAGAGTAACGACAAAATCAACAAATACCATTCTTGGGAAGCCAAAAGGACATCAGCAACATTAAAAACAATCTGTTGTTTAAAGTTAATAGAACTGTCAGTTTATGTGGAAAGGCTGAGCAATGTTTTTGGGAGGCAGTTTCCTGGAAACTTCAGTGGAAATTCTTTCTTAGAAAATGCCCAGAATCAGTATGGTCCAACAAAAAGGTCCCTTGTGGCTTCTGCAGAGGCAGTCACTTCTGCAGAAGTGAATGTAATAGTCATGCCTAGAGCCTCACTTCTTTAGCCTGTCATGACTCAGAAGGGTGTATTAGCTTTAATTCTGGCATTGGTTTGTGGTTTCTCATAGACTTAGTCTTAGCTTAAAAATAACTATGCTAAAGGAGTGGAGCTGGTAGAAGGATCAGGATAAAGGGCAATCTTACACCAGCCTGCCTAATGCTTCCACTCAAAATATTTGTCCTACCAGGTGGATGTTATTATGTTTGCACAGCTCTTAGGCTCAATGATTTGGCTTAATGACTTGAGTCAACTCGTAACAATTAAACTCAGCCAAGGCTAGGACATAAACTGTGAGCACCTGATAAACACATAAAAATGTTTTACCATGATCTGCATTTAAATCATCGGTGGCTTTCCTTAGCCAAGGGCTCCTAGGCACCTTTAGATACAAAAAACTCCCTGGAGATAAGCCTGCAGGAGAAGGGGCCAGTGTTGGTGAGAACTGAAGGCTGTAAACTGCATCTTGTCTGGCCTTGTGGCTTTGGAGGTGGGTTGTGTACTCCTCTAAAAATTCTTACTGATGAAGCTTTTAGAAAGCATTAGCATGTGCTCCTTACCTGAGGATGTTTGCATCCCTTGCTTCAAGACAAATTTTCTTTCCCCAAAGCGGAGTTCACACCTTGCTGGAGTAAGTTTTTCTGATGCTGATTTGTCTGCTTGTCACCTGTTGTGCATAAGCTCTGGTTCAAGTGAAAATGCCTAACTGGAGTTAATGTTGTTGAATTTATCCTTCCTTTTGTACTTGCGCAGTTTCAAGGAAGAACAATGTATTAGGAGAAATGGTATATGCGATTTCCACTGTTCTGCTTGGTTTTGGTCATGCTAAATAGGAAGTCATGTACTGTTGAAACAAAATAAAGAGGCCTTGTGTTTACACCAACCCTTGTCTCTTTTTGTATTTGACTTTTGAGAAGAGAGAGAAAACTTACAAGCTGACTAATAAAAAATGAAGGCCAAAATACACAGCAAAATACCCTGTTCTCTGGGGAACCTGGGCAGCCTACCATCACAGAAGTTTGCAAGCTCTGCTTAGTATATACAATGTTATTTTAGGGTATCTTTTTGCATATTCAAAGCTCTTGCAGCTGTTGATGTATCTTTATTACCACATTTGTTGGCTTCATAAATCAAAGCCAGTATTTCAGTAACCAATTTTTCTTTTTTTTTTTTTGTGTTGAAATATACTATCCTGAAATGCTTGCTTCTTATTCTTAACAACAGAGTCACATCTCCTTTGATGTGTGTTTCTTCACTTTCTTACTTTTCAAAGCTTAGGCATAAAAATGTCCCCAGTCTAACCAGCTCTGAAACTCACCAGAAATGGATTTTCTTAAAACAAAAACTGCCATAAGAGGACCACTAATTACACACTGAGGAATTGTATACTAAAATGTTGATAATTATGTGCAGGCTGTTACCAACTTGCTCAAAATTTTGTGCAGAAGAAATAAAGCTGTTCTGTATTTTCATCAACCAGCAGAGAAAAGAAAGTGAAAGAAGACTTCCTTATAGACTACTGTTCTTAATAGGAGGACCCATTTAGGTTTTCAGCATGGGAATTCTGCTACCTAACCTTACTTCTGAAAAACACCAGTAAGGAATGCTTTTCCAATATTTCCCTGGAGTACTATGTTGAGACTTACCTATTTAAAGCAGTATGAGCTCCTGATGCAAGCACAGTTCTTATGTTGTAGAGGATTTCCAAGTCAATTTGAAAATCTGAGAGCCTTTGGTACACTCTCAGTAAATCTCAGGATACAACTACCTGTTTTACTACAATGAGTTAAAGCAGGCACAGTTTGTACAAGTGAAAACAGAGTTTGCAATCCCCCCCAAAAGTCACTGAATAATCCTGAACACTTTATCAACATAATTTTCATCAGTCTTCCTCCATGACTATAAAGAAATAAACAAAGATTCTTCTTGGTTTGAGATCAGGTACTGGATTCTTATATCTCAGCTTACTGGATTTGCAGTTCGTGACTTAAGAGCATAGTTAAAATGCAAAATGCAGGTTGCTTGCCCTATGCATGTACTCTGTAAAGACAGTCATCCTTTCAAAGCATGTGACTGCATTCTTGCATTAATTCTAATTAAATATGGCCTTTCGAAATTACCTTAAAAATATGGACGTTTTTAAGGCTCTTAAAAAGCCATGAAATCAAGCTGAAATGTGAGCAATGCCTCTTCTTTTCCTAATTGGTCTTAGCTGTAACACCTCAAAATATAAAGTATTTTTCTTCTTAGAAACTGGAAGTATTAAACGGTAGGTACATTTTCATCTCAGCCCCTGCTTAAACCAACCTCACTTCCCAGCACACTGGTGAAGGTCCACAGCTGTCAGAAACCAAACTTCTCTGATAATTCACACAAAATATCAACTCCAGCTAGCTGTAGGCAGCGTTAATGCTCACTGTATTCTCTCAGTGCTCTAAAAACTACTCTCCAGCCTTTTATTTTTGAGAAGGAATCCCCATTGTTGTATTTTTATGGCTTGTGAAACAGCAAACAGATGTGCCAAATGAGATCAGCACTGCCTTGCTGGACACAGTAGCCAGTGCTGAGCAATCCTCCCTACCCCAGCTGAGGGGCTGCATCTGGGCATTTCCAGCATTGTTATACAAAATTCACTTGCTTTGAGGGATAACAGGAAGAAGAGAAGAGTTTGAACTGTGTGCAGCAGATGCTGTTACAGAAAGAGAGATTCACAGATTTTACAAGTGTAAACCTATAAAGAACTGAACAGTTGCAATCCTCTGCTCTGACCTTTCCAGGTCAGAGAGGGGTGGCTGAGGCATCCCCATGAGGCCACGTCTCACGTCTTCATCACGTAACCACCATTGGGGCTGAATGTCTCCGTGAAACACACACAAGAGTGAGTTTGAGTGACTAGGATTAGAGTTGTTTCAGTTACAATATGTAAGAGCAACATAACACTGTGCACGTGCTAAACACCCAGTGTCTCAACTTATTATGGGTCCCTTAAGTGTAGTGCTGTGATGAACCTTGTCTTAACAGTCTGGGAGGTTTCTTGGACACCCCATTGCTCAGCCAGCCTACAGAAGCAGCCCAAACGCTCACTGGAGGCCTGTTGGAGAGCAGGGAGAGCCCATTACCAGGGCATCCTCATCTCAATGTCATCGCAAACTGTCAAATTAAATTCAAATTGCTGCACTTACACTTCTTCTGACATAAAAGCCATCTCAACACTGTTTATGTGCACAGACAGCTCTCAGCTGCACCCCTGCCTGTTTTGGGAGCTACTTCTGTCCTGTAGCAGCTGCTGCTTCTGGCTGTAGGTGCTGATGTGGAACTGAGACAAGGTGAGGCAGCATGAGGTGGTGTCATGAACTACCTTCATAAATACCTGCACTTCAGTTTTTCCTTTCTTTAAAATGAACCAGCCTTGGCACTATTATCTCTCCTTTGTAAAATCCTATGAGGAGCTAAAGGGGAAAGAAAAGAAATGAAAATAAGAGAGAAAAAGCAAAGAAAGAACAAAAGAAATAATGAAAAGAAAAGCAGAAGTGGGGGAAAAAAAAAAGTCCAGCTTTTTCCTACTCTATTTCCTAGGCTATATCTTACAGAGGTGTTTCATACCAGTGGAAGCAGCCCAGGAAGGTGGGTGGAGGGGGGAACCTGCCTGTGCTGCTCTTTCCTATTCCTGCACAGACCTTCTGCCTCTTGTCCTGGAGCATGACTCCTCAAGGCTGGTGAGCAGGACATCTACAGTCATCCTGATCCCCTGGTAAACCACAGCCATCAATGCCCCTTCAAAGTATTGTGTTTCATCACCTTTTGTGAGCCCTTCACACCTCTGAAGCACAGTGGTGCTTCACCTAGAGAAGTGACTGCTTGCATGCAATTTGCAGTTGTTGCCCTATAATACCTGTTGCCATTTCATACTTTTGTCTCCAATGCCATATAAACATTCCCTTTAAAAAGTCCTCCAGCCTTCTTGTAGTACTGAAATCTGCACTGGAGAAGAGGACATGACCTGCCTAAAGAAACATCTTTTTGTTTAGGCCATGAAAATTGCACTTATAAAATCACTGCAACAAGAACAAAAACCCCGCTGATATGTAGACCCTCCAGGATCTGTGGAGTTACCTGATGGTTGTTGTCCAAAGTGCAGAAGTTACACAGGCTGCACTGCTGAGGGCTACAGCCTGTGCAAGCATGAAATGAAGGTGGGCCATGGTACCACCTCACAGTGCCTCACCTTGTCACAGCCACACATGAGTGTGTGACAGCACCATCATATGTGGCTGCAGGATCTGCGCCAGGCTTCATAAATACCTCCTTCCAGGACAGGAATCTGTGGACTTGGGTGTGCTTGTGGTTGCAGCTAACTCTCTCCATTATTTTCTAGGCCTTTCCTACAAAATGTGATTTGATTCGAGTTGATTTAATTTAAAGTGCTTGGTAACCTTTTTCCAAAAAGAGATTTGTTGCTGAGTGAGAAGTAAGTAGATGTACTTTTAAGGTGATGAAAAAAGAAGTACACAGATGTCACAAATGAGTGGTTTAGGTCACTTGAAGAATCACTGTCAAATTATTAAAAAAACAATTTTAATAGAAGTTTCCAGAAACACAGCTTAACAAAATTCTGTGCCAAGGTTCACTGCCTTACATACTACATGGATGAAATCTACAAAGGAAAATCAGATTAGAATTGATTTAGAATGATTTACAAGGAGACTGGAGACATAAAAAAGGTAAGGATGAAAAAGGGGAGACCGTCCTTCTGAGTCATGAGGTTCAGGATGGACCCCCTTATTTTCTAAACTACTAGCAGATATCTGTCAAGTTGAAATCCCCCATGAACACAAGGACCGCACCAGGACATCCACTCTGCTGACCTTCCTCTCATCTTTACCTATTCAATCTGTCATCATCAACAATCCCTCACTTGACAGTGCTACCCCACTGCCTCTCCTGCTTCACCTCTCTCTTCTAAAGTTCTTATAGCCACCCAAGAAAGAAATAAAGTAAAATTTCACCCATTGCAAAAAAAAAAAAAAAAAAAATTCTCCTGGCTAATGTTATCTGTAAATCCTGCTGGGAATATTAAACAGTTGTGGGACTGATTAGGCTTTAAGCTGGCTTAAGCAACTCTTTCTCCTATACAATACCCATTCTGTGGATTCACAGAAGTCTTCAGCCTTCACACTGAAGACCCTGGCCCTTCTGTCTTAAGAGTAAAAAACTCCATAACTTTCTGATGTATTAAAAACAATTGATCTGGGAAAAAAAATACAGCAAAGGGAGCGGGCACAAGAAATCCAGAGTTGTTAACAGTATTATATTCTTCACAAGGACAGCAGGTACATCTCTATGGCACACCACCCTCTCCTCACTGTGTGTCCTCTGCAGGGATAACTATGCTCGTCATTATGCAAGGATGTGAAAGGGACTGAGCTGAGTCAGATCAAAGGTCCATCTAGCAAAACTGTCCTCTTCCTAGTAAGGCTGATGAATAATGAGGAAAGCAGGACACAGAAAAAGCCTTCCCTTGCAGACTCCACTGCTTTCAGCCAGCAACTCCTATAAATTTACGTCAACACTGCATTAGAGAAGTTTGTTTTAGCCCTTCAGTTTGTCTAGTCCCTTTCTGATACATTTCTATTTTTGCTCTTTGTGAAATCCAGTGACAGTGAATCCCACCTGTTCATTTTTTGTAGGGTGGCACAGTCCTTTCATTTCTTTTACTGGCTGCCTAAATACTTCCCTGCTTCCCAGACTGCAAGTTCTAGTGAATAGTATAGCGTCACCTTTTTGACTAGTATCACAGTCCTTAAAAATTATTTCAAGGAAGAGTAAGAATGTTTTGTGCTTCTTACAATTTTGGTTCAATTTATCAAATGGATGTGTTCATGTATTTATTTTGTAATGACAAAGAAAGATTAGGGCTGGACAGTAAATTACATGTGACATAGACTGGACTGGTTTTTCAGAAAACAATGAGGAACTGCCAGTACTGCCTATCCCCCAAATAAAACAGACCATTTCATAGAGCTGGAAGCAGCAGAACATTTTGCATGTTTTGCAATGGCTAAACAGGCTGGCATTTGCCTGAAGCCATTAAAATATCTTGTTTCTCCATGCTAAGGCTGATAGACATGCTGACCTGGGAATTGCTGGAACATGGTGTCACCAGACTTTAAAAGAAATATTGTGCAGCTAACATCCTTCCCTTGATCCAAACCTGATTTACAGCATCAAGTTTCCACCTTTTCCTCCTTCCTGTACAAATGTGCTGTGTGGTATGAGGGCTGCTATGAAGAGGATAGCAGAAACTCTATGAGAGGGCATAGAAGGAGGGGAGAGAAGTAAGAGAAGGGTATTTCTTTCTCTCCACTGGCCCTTGTGTATGTAAAACCTAATTCTTTACATAGATCCTTTTGGACAGAAAAGGAGTACAATAAGAATACGGAATGTTGCACTCTCAGCAAGGACATGAGAAGAACAAGCAGTATAGCTGGCAGTGGTGATGCCCTGGATGTGCCATCTCCTTTCAGAGATGTTTTGTGAGTTCCTGCTGATGTGCATTCTGTAAGCATTACCAGAACTTTACATTCTGGGACAAGCTTAAAAATTTGCATCAAACTACAGACATACTTGAGCTCTGACCTCAGTGAATTTAAAGCTTGACTGCAGGTGGATGCACGAAGTGCAAAATATCCCTTGGATCATGATTCATACTCACTTCTGTTATTAGCATGAGCACTCAGAACAATTTTTTCTAAATTGTCATGATAAAATTCAGATACTGTGGTGACAAATGTGGGATGGATGGATGGATGGACGAACTACATATTACTAACAGAAAGGATAACCATTTGTATCTTGTTTCCTAACCCAATATTACCATGCAACCTCAACATCCTCATAGATTCAAAGACCATGAAAATTTCAGCTGGCCTTCTCTTGGAATAAGGTCACAAAACCAAGGTATTAGACATTACCAAGAATTACTTCATAATAACCACAACAGCCTTTTAAAAACACTTACTCATCCTTTTACTCTAGAGGGCAAGAACAACAGCATGGCCCCACCGCTTTTTATGCCTTTGGCAGAGCCACAGAGGGACCAGCTGGACACTGTGGCTTCTCTGCCAAGACAGGAGTTACAACGATAAGCACCTCCCCTGGCCTCCACCTGCCAGCTCTGCCCCTCTCTGGAGCAAAGGAAGCCAGTGGTGACTGCTTGTGAAGGTCTACGCAACTTTCTCTGATAGACATTGAAAGATTGCATCGTATTGCTCCCCTCTGTAATGTTTGTGCTGCTTTGGGAGAGTTAAACCTTTCTATAGGCATAATTTAACCAATCACTTCCAGTCTCAACAGCATGTGAAGATTTTTATAAAGAGGATTCTTGCCTATTCAGTAAACACTACACTGGTAACTAAAAAGGTCTATATAATTGTTTTGGGTGGTTCTGTTTCTTAGGCAGGCTTCTGAAGTGTTAATTGTGATATTAGTGCTAAATGGACTGAGCTGTCTTTTGCATTTACTGGAATTGTGACTCACTGAGCTGACTAAATTGCTACATGTTTAACTTCAGAACAAGGCAGAGCTAATGTATTTCAAAGTGGTATTTGATAAGCAGAATATTCCACTGCCTACAAAAATCCATACTAATAATTTGACAAAATTAAGTATGAGAATGAATTGTATGGCATCTCTTGCTGATATAAATAGCCCCTACAATACTCTCTGCATTTCGCTTGGTCTGTTCACTATGCAGAGTGTGAGCACCTTGAAGCAACCACGGTCTCAACATTGCATACTGGACTTTGAGACTCCTATTTTAACTTTTTATCATATCATCATAAAAACAGAACAAATAGTCTTATATCTTATTGCTGCTGTTTGCATGACAAATCACCTAAACATGACATAAAATTCCTTGTTGCAAATCTTTTTAGAATCATAAAACAGGAAAAAAAGTACTACCCCTTTTCTCACAAGTCAGATCAGATATGGGCAAAATTCACATGGAGGCCCTATAAAGAAAATCATACTGCAGGCATTGCATCTTCCTTGTTATTAAAGAAAAAGCACTGCCTTGAAAATCAAAAAAGGGACTCGAAGCACAAAACTCCCTCACTGGATGATCCACATGGCTGCTTGCAGGGCTTTGTGTAAGCTTTTGTGGCACTTTTGTGCCTTGCCTCTGACCACAGGCAAAAGTGAAGTCAGTGCCTTGTTGAAATTCAGTCTTCCCTTGCACTTGCAATGAGAGTAGGGTTATGAGACTGCACATGCTGGAGCAATGGTGATGGAGGACGTGCTGTCTTCTCCTCTTGCAGGCTCAGCTCTGCCTGGTGTCTTGGAGCATTTTCTCCACCTGATCACCCCCTTGTCCCAGCATCCTGAGGACCAGCAGATGCAATATGTTGGGCATAAATATTCACACTCTCCATGGTGTGGAGGCCTTTGGCAGGGCCTGGCAGCTGAACTGCATCCACATACTGCTGAAACTCCATATCCACCACCACAGTGGTGATGTGGCATAGACAGCCCCAGGGCACCATGCCCTGCCCTTTTAGCCTCCTCACAGTCCTTCTGCACTCTGGTGCTTAGCAGTATATGGTCAAGGTGATCTGATTGTGCCAGAGCTTGGCACTATAAGCACAGATAAAACAAACATACCTCCCTAAAATATCTACTCATTCCTGGAACTTTCTTCTGGGGCTAGCTGGCATGACTGACAACTTTAACTGAAAAAATGGGGTCATTTTACCCTTAGTTTTTAGCCTTGGGAAAGGGGAGCCTTAAGACACCAGTTAGTTTATTTAGCAGTAGTATTCTTCTAAAAGCAGTTTCCTTATAATAAAATTCCTTTTAAGTACCCAGGGAGGAGGAATAAAAAAGGCTGTTATTTAGATGCTGAGACACTAAATGGAGAGGTGTGTGGTGGTGCAAGGATGCGTTGCTGGGACAGTGTGGGCCGCAGTTGGCACTGCAGCAGGTATGGCTGGGACCCCCACAGCCCTGCCAGCCAGCCCAGGACTGCTACAGTGACACAGGTGGCCCCAACTGGGCTCTTGAGAGGCATGGCAGATGGGACTCCTGCTCACATGGGGATAGCAGTGTCAGGGCTCAACCTGCAGCAGGGAGACCCTGATGGGCTGTCCTGGACACCCTTTCTCTACAGCTGATTTTTGTGAATTAGAGATATGCCAGAGGGAAACTGAGGCACAGTGAAGACTGTGGTTAGCCACTGGTCATATTAAGCTGAATCAAATTCCTGAGCTGGTTGTATTTCTTCATTTGTGGGCTGAGAATGGCTCTTTCCTTGACGTAGGAAATAAAAACCTAGAAAGTGTGCTCATGGTTGTAACCCTGCAGACAAAAGGTTTTGAAACACAAAAGCATATATCAGACCTCTGAACACAAGGCTTTGCTTCTCTACCCACAACTTTCAGGTGACTGAGGTGGGAGAGTGAGGGGCAGGAATTTTCAGACGCAGCTCTGTGCCAGTTTGGACACAAATCCGGGAGGAAACAACCCAAAAGGGGCGTCTCCCTCTCTCTCTCCTGCCTGCCAGGCAAGCAGGCCCCGGCAGCCCCTCCCCTACCGGTTCAGGAAAATAATTTCTCAAATGAAAGTGAAAAAACCCCTATTTCTTTAACAAACAGAGACCCCACAGGCACGGGGCAGAAAAGGATATTGAAACCCCTTCTCCCATCCCCTAAAAGGGGACTATGGATTTTAGAATTCTTTCTGTAGGTAAAACCTGCAGTCCTACGCCGGGCTGGGCCCGGCCGGGCAGAGTCTGACGATCCCCCTTGGAGGGTCCCGCCGAGCAGGGCCGGAGATGATAGCTGGTCTTGGATGAAAAGCAAGCCGAAAACAGTGCAAAAAGGAACAGAAGCTGTTGAGGCAGATCACAGTGCCTTCTCTGCTGAAAGCTGAAGAAACTAGAGAGCAAACTCTTCTCTTTGTCCTTCTAACTAGCAAAAAAAATGTAAAACTTCTAACTGCAAGGTCAAGCTAGCGGCTTTGAAGAGTTCTCTCAGTTTGTCTCTCCCTCCTTTTCAATTTAAAGGTACACTAGACATCAAGCAGGTGATGAGGAATATGGTACTGTCATAGAATCACCCCAAGACAAGCTCTCACCTAGAAGAGAGCTGGGCAGCAAGCAGGTGTGTTTGAACAACAGAGTTTTTAAAAACACAATGACCAGGTTTGGAAAAACAGAGATTTCAAACAGTACTCTTTGTCTGTACTCCACCTAACTAAATTGTGTTTAGTTAAAAACAACCCAAACATAAGTTAGCAACTTACATTATGTTAGTAAAACATTCCCTAAAATGAAGCATATTTAGCAGAAAAAGAAGTGGAAGTTACTCTGACAGCTTAGGACTTGCAGTCCATAGTGGCATTCTTGCTTTCAGCTTTTCTAAAAATAGTTCTCAGTTTGTAGCCCAACCCAGCATACTACTTATACTGCAGGCTGTGCATATATTAACTTACTTTCTTCAGTACTAATAAGGTCTGCAAAGATACGTTCTCAGCATAACCTTTTAGCACAGTTAAAAAACAATACCTACACATATACACACAGATCAGCTTTTCAAATTATGTGAACTGGTTTGAGAAAATCAGACATGTTTGCTTCAGACTGTTAAAGTGATATAATGAGTGGGGATGAAATGAAAGAGAAAAGGCCAGCCAAACCTTGAGCAGGGGTTAAGTTACGGAGTAAGGGTATTCCTGAGGTCTGGCAGCAGAAGTGTCTTGCCTATTGGTGCTTTTCTTGTTTGGCATTGGTATGATACAATTGTCTCCTGAGTTGAAGTGCCAGTGATTGAAGAATTTTAGTAGCCTGATGAGGCCCAAGTGTGCTGCTGGGAGGATTTTAGGCTATGGAGAAGCATACTGGAGTTCACAGATCTTTTGGGGCAGTATTTGCTGTAAGGTAAATATGGAAATTGCAACTCTAGGCTTCATCTAGTTTTGCCCACCAAGATGATATGGTGGAGCTGTGTCCTGAGTACTGCCTGTTCAGGCCCCAGCCAAGGGGCTGCTGCTCCTCCCCAGCCCTCCCTTATACTACTCTGGAGCTTGGGGAAAGCAGGTATGCCACAGCGACACTTGAAGAAGCAAGCAGAGCTGGGTCCAGAACGTGGCATTGCTGCTTTTCATGGCCAGGGGCAGTTTAGAACTCGGATGTTGCACTCCTCTTGCTGAAAGATGGGTTTAGTCAGCACTTGGGGCATCCCTAGATGTTGTACCTCTGCTTCTGGTAGCGTAACTCACCCACCCTCTCTGAGATCTGTAACATTGCTCTTTAAAACGCGGCTTTTTAACTCGGATCACTTGACCAAAACCAAATCAGGAAGCAATTGCACAAGTTAGGGTGAAACTAGTGCTGTAGGACTGTCAAGCAGCTGGTGGCAGTCATCTGGTAATATGGCACAGCTGGAGCCAGAACTGCAGGACTGTGTCCTCACTGACTCCGTCTGTGCTTTGTCCTCCCGTCTGTGCACTGGGGACAGCAACCTTTACCCACCAGCACTAAGGGCTCTGGGAAACAAAGAGGCAGAGTCAGTAAAAGTCCTTATGTTATTATTCACTGATATAACCTTTATCCTCCAGCCACTATTTGCAGAGTGAGTGTTGCATGCCTCTATTTACTGAAGGCTAGACAACACTGAGAAATGACTCTGTGCTGAACTGTGATTCAGCCTCAGCAGATGACAAACACAACCACCCCTGCTGAGGTGAAATGATGAGTAAATTAACTTGAAATTCAAGGCCATTTCCTAACATAGTATGATTTCCAAACTCTAGCTTAGAAAATGTGGCTCAGGAGCCAGTAAACTGCTTCTACTGTCGAACCTTTGTCTATTGGCAGGTTGTCTTGGGGTGATTCTATGACAATACTGTATTCCCCATCACTTGCTTGATCTCTAGTGTACTTTTAAATTGAAAACGGGGAGAGAGAAGCTGAAGGAACTCTTCAAAGAGGCTATCTTGACCTTGCAATTAGAAAATTTACATTTTTCTGCTAGTTAGAAGGGCAAAGAGAAGAGTTTACTCTCTAGATTCTTCTGCTTTCAGCAGAGAAGGGACTGTGATCTGCCTCAGCAGCTTCTGTTCCTTTTTGGACTGCTTTCGGCTTGCTTCTTCATCCAAGACCAGCTATCATCTCCGGGACCTGCTCAGCGGGACCGTCCAAGGAGGATCATCAGACCCTGCCTGGCCCGGCCTGCCCAGCTCAGGACTGCAGGTTTTACCTACAGAAAGAACTCTAAAATCCATAGTCCCCTTTTAGGGGACGGGAGAGGGGGTTTCAATATCCTTTTCTGCCCCGTGCCTGAGGGGTCTCTGTTTGTTAAAGAAATAGGGGTTTTTTTATTTTCATTTGAGAAATTATTTTCCTGAACCCATGAAGGAGGGGTTGCCAGGGCCTGCTTGCCTGGCAGGCAGGAGAGAGAGAGAGAGAGACGCCCCTTTTGGGTTGTTTCCTCCTGGATTTGTGTCCAAACTGGCACACACGTCCAGACATGTAATTACTAACTAGTATCAGCAAAAGTACCCCCTTAAACATAAAGCTATTTCCTCAGCCTGCAGGTGACTGGCTTACACTCAGCTAGCCAACCTTGAAGTTGCAATGGCAGATGCTGATCTTTGCATCACTGCTATGCTTGAAGCTACCAGCCAAACTGTTTCAGCACTGAGGCTGAAACTGCAATTGTGCAGCAGTGTGTGCAAATCTGTGTGTAGTGGTCTCACCTCTCCTGCCTGCCTGTGTATCATCCTCACACTAGACCCAGTACTCAGTGAACTTCCCATGAGCTGCTGTGGTGACTGAATTGACAACAAAATATCCAAGACTTTGGTCATACAAGGTCAGTCAGGTATTCTAGCAGAAATACACAAATCTGTATGGGTACTATCCATCATATGAGTCCAGCAATCAAAGGAACCAGCTCAGTGTCACTCTGAAGACTGAAAGCAGACTGAAAGGGATCAAGATTTTTCTAGGGTCATAAATCTACTTTCCCCTCTAAATCTCATGCTACTTAGAATATAACTAAGGACAATCTACTTCAGTTTAATCCTGTTTAAACCTAATCTGACCTGGTCTCCCAGAAGCATTATCAAAGCCAAATAGTCCTGTGCACAAACTCTTTTACAGGCTTTCTTGGGAAGTCAGGGTACAGCCATCATGTAGCCAACTTCTCACTGATCCACTAAAGAAAACTTGAATCAAATCAAAAAATGTTTTCCACTCAAGGAAAACCCTAATCAGAAAATGACACAGGTTGGGTGGGTTTTAAACAATATATATGTACACTACAGTAAAGTGTAGACAAACAAGCATGAGGAATAGGGAATTAAATTGATTTCCTTTTCCTCGGTTTTGTACTACAATCTCACTGATACTACCAAGTGAAGATTCACAGTGGGACCTCATTCTCTTTTGCTATATTTAAAAATCATTAATCAAGCAAAAATATTAGACACATGCATTGTAGGTCTCCAGAGGTGAAAGGTCAGAGCTTTAGGTAGCATTTCTTCACCTACATGCTTGCCAATGCAATAGCTTGGCAAATGCTTTCTGCTTCTAACACATCTCACAAGATTATGCCAACAAGGTCAACAAACATCACCACCAAAACATTTTCAGACAACAAAATACATTAACTACCAGTCAAGACTGCTATCAGTGAAATCTGAAAGTAAACCAATAAAGAGAAGTCCAAACAAACACCTTTAAATAGGCCCAGCTAACACTTAATGACACCTTTCAGACACTGAATAAAAGGACTGAGAGATACTACTGCAGTGGAAACACGAAGCTGACAGGAAAGTTCTTCAGTGAGCAGGGCCCCATACTGAATCATGGCTTCAGTTTATTTTTTTTATTTTATTTAATTATTGCAGCATCTAGAAGTCATAGGAAGAACCTAGAAACACACAGACCAGGAAAAGGCTAAAAGTGACTTCCCATCAATAGTGCTCACTGCCCTATCAAAATAAACTCCTGGTAAAATCCCCAAATAAAGCATTTAAAAAATACTGACTTTTCCCTGCTCAAACCAAACCATGGTGAGGATGGCTGGATATGGAGGAGGGCAAAATCTCTTCAGGCACAGCCACATTGCACAGCAGCTTAACAAGTGATTCAGTGGGCAGCTAAAGTGTCTCGAGTCCAATAAGGCAAGTACACTTGGCTACTATGCAGTCAGTGACTCTAACTCCTTCATTGCATTTCAACATTTTTCATGAAACATACCAGTCTTGGTGGTTAATTTAGCAAATATGGCTCTGGTCTATCAATAGAGAAGATCATGCTACACTGATAAGTGGCATGCATAACCCCCTCAAAATTTTTAAAAAAATCCCAAGCATATAAAATCATTAAAAAAGCAAACAAAACAAAGAACTTGATCCACAGTCACAGTAAGATAGTTGAGAAATGTCACCTGTGCATGGATCAAACACAGCATCACAGAGCAACAGTAGTAATTTAGCATTTACAGGCATCTCAATGGGAACTCAAAAGGAGGAGGGTTCTGGAAGTGTCTTTTCTTGACACAGGCTATGAGTAACCTGTAAAATGCCTACGAAGAGGGAGGCACGTCACCTTGCAACCCTCCCAGATGCCTAGAGTTACTTAAACAAGACCTAACTTGCCTTGGACCAGGACTCATCAAACAATAATTAGAGAATCCAAGTATATTCTGAGTTGGAAGGGACTGACAAGGATTATCAAAGTCTAATTCAGAGTCTACTCTGCATTGCTTGTACTTACATGCAAGAGCAGATATAATTATCCCATTTATTTTTTGTTTTCTTTCCATAGTGAATAAACCTCAGATTGTGATAAGCAGGCTTACTGTTGCTTGGAAATAAATGCTGGTGAACTAGTTATAGCCACAGGGAGAAAAGAATGAGCACCACAAAAGGGTTTAATCAAGACACAGATATCTCACTCAGGCGGTTTCAGCCAAAGTAACACTCACCTGAGAAACCCAACTTCCAACACTGCTACAATGATCACTATGAGCTTACAACAGAAACACACACTGAAATGAAATAGACATTAAAAAAAGAATTTGTCATCTGCATCTTACCATCTAGTACAAAACACAAGTACAAGACAGCTTGTTCAGGAAGCTATGACACTAGTAATTTCAATTATCAACTTTTTTTTTAAAATAGATTTCACCTCTGCAAATAAAACAAGTCAAGCCAGTGTTTCTAGTTGCCATTGCAGGTGTTGATTCTTGCATTTATTTCAGTACTCCCATCTTTACCTCTATGTTCATTTAATTTACATCAAATCACAGACTGCTGGTATTCTGCTAAATTGCATCCTACAGAACTCAATTCTTCATACCGTGAGTGATCCAGTCTTTAGTTCTGTGTTATTAGGCTGATGTGCCCTTTCAAGCAGAAATGGTCTCTGTATTTCCTTCAGTGAAAAAGACCCCAAACTCCAACCCTGCTTCTTTGGCCATCACTAAATTACTTCTAAAATAGGAAACTTAAAGGCTGAAGCACCTTCCACTAAGTGTTTACAGTAGATTAAGTGATAATTCAGGTTTGCAAAATGACATTTAAAATTCTTTGTGGTGATTCACTGCACTCACAGACAGAACTTTGTTCCTGCACTATATTTTGACATATAGTCACTCATTATTTTTCCAGCTGAACTTTTCTAACTATTTGTCATATATCAATTCCAATGCCATCCAGGTACTTTCAGGTGTACTGCCAAAGCCCTTTATGTCTCCTGAATCAGAAAGCAGTCCGTCAAATATCTTGGGTGTTTAACTACAGAAAAAGATCAAGGGAGCCAGTAATACATAATTTGTGAGAAAACATGTTCTTACTTCTGTCTGAGAAACTAATGAAACTAATGAAACAAGCAGAAAAACAACACATCTATACAGAGAGCAACGTTCCATTTGTGACTGAACTACAGCTACTACACCTGGATACCTGAAACAAACAAATTCCTTATTTGCTGTACATTTCCTACTTCAAGCAGACGCATCAGATGATACTGTAGAGCAGCTTAGGAATACAGGAAAATTGACATGCATTTTGACTCGTTATAGACACCAGAACTGAGTCAAATCCTTAAGTACCCTTTCAGTGACTAGAAGCCATGACAAATACAAACATCTAAGACATTTTGATACACTTGTGAATAATAACGTGCCCAGAATCCTGTGGAACAGGATAGCATATGTGCATAGCCATAACACTTGGGGTTAGGCAAGCACTTCACAGATTGAAAATTATCAAATAATGACCTAGGTGTTTTCATTTACTCATGTGTTTATATAATCCTTTTTGTTTCTTAACCAGAAAAGTCACCATCATCTAGTAATGTTGTTTGAAACACATGGAGACTTTTCCCAGACCATTGTGTTTATGTATGATTTAAGAACATCTCAGTCTAACAGGCAAATGTTAAATGAGGATCAGTGATACATGAAGCAATTACGACTCTTTCTTGGAAGATGTACCAGTGTTTGCACTTAAGTCTAAATAGTGTCCCCACACACATACTTCGTCAATACCTGCTCTTTTCAAAAACTTTCCCCTCCTTTGTTTAGTGAGCCTCAACAGAAACAGAGCTCAGGACTAATTATACACACTACATACACTATTAAAGAAACAAAGCTCTGGCCAGACTGTAGACTTGAGGACAGGCTCATACCCCACGTAATTTACGTGATAAAGTTCACAATTTTACAGGAAAAATAGGGATTTTTGTTCCATACTTTCCTGTACAGATGTGCCAAGATCAAATATTTCAACAAGTGCTCTCGAGTACAACCCTTGCACAGAAAAAATCAGACTGAGATTGAGACCATTATAATCACTAACTAACAATATCAGTACTAGTACCAGTCCTAAACCACTCTAGCCAAGAAAGTATCAAAACCAGATAGTTCCTCAAACATCCAGCTACAGGGCATTCTCAAGTTAAAAAAAAAACCCCCAAAACCCAACATCTTTATGCTGTAGTGGAGTTGCTGATGTTGCTTTAATACAAAAGGTAGAAATACTGTAATTTTGGTGCTTTAAAGCAGTTCCATGATGAAGTCCTGGAGCATGCCTGTGTTCCCTTTTTGGAGGTACACACAGTGGCTGGAGTATTAACTTATCACGTTGACTATCAGCTGACTGGTGGAATACACATTATCCATTTCTGATAGAAGCAATTTTTATGGATTATCCAGTATTGAAGATGTCTTCCTCCATGGCAACATGAGCTGTGTACTGTATCCTTTTCCTTCTCACTGGAAAGGATAAACCAGGTATATTTACCACCTGTATTTGGTTGCTGACACTGACAGTAACTCTGCCGAGGTCTGCTGGTGAAGATGTGGACAGAATAGTTTAGTCCGTATGCTGGCTCTACCATGACGGATCCACTGGAAGTAAGTTAGAAGTTCACTGCTAATACCTTCCTTTGCTCCCTTTAAAGCACATTGTTGTTTGCTGGCATTTTTGTCAGGTCATCAAGTAGCTACCTGTATTCCAGTTGCTCATGCAAGTTGTCTCAAAAAAAGTTAGTATATCCAAATAAGGACATAGGCAAGCTTATGCATAAGACAACATCTGTAAGAACTTATATTAAACTTTGCACTTGAGCCTCTACAAGGTCGCATTCTCATTACAGCAAGAACTAAAACCAATGAATTACCATAAAAGGAAGTATTTCCTTCTGTACATTATTTTTATTATTTACATAATACAATATAGCATAGATGCTGGGTAGCTTTTGTGCAATACATAAATATGAACTATCTGTACATGTTTGCATATCTAATAACTCAGAAGAACAAAGTTAGAAGCAAAAACCTGACGATTTTAATAGTGAAGTAAAAACCCAAGACTGAACACTGGCAACAAAAATCAGGTCAGGAGTAGTGCCTTGTGTATGTACGTAAATATTTACAGATGAGAACAAGCATTACCACAACACTAGTCTAAACCGTATTTGTTTATATAAAAACCACAAGTTTCATACATCACAAAAACCCCTTCCATTATAACACAGAAGTGATATATATTACCAGACAAGCATCGGTGAAGAATACTGCCTTTTCTAGAGTTGTTACTGTACAATGCCGTAGATAATGCAGCCCATGCAATACACCCAAGAACACTACAGTCCTATACCCAAGTACAATTAAAAATGATAAAGCAGCCCTCCAAGAGTGGTTCCAGCTACCATTTAAGTCTACAGCAGCCATGTTAGGTATGGTTTTCCATGCAGAACAGTGCAATTGTTACATTTAAAACTAGAAAAATTAATTCCTAATATTCTTCTGAACTTGGAACACACAGAACATAAGTAGTACATGAATAATAAACTGCTCTAATATTTCAGCAACTTATTTAGATCTGTGTTGCTTCATAGAGATGCTGTGATATGTCTAGAAACATTTGTAATTGTTTTTTGAAAACCAATCTTACAATATTGTGCTACACAACATTTTTAGCTATGCAAGGAAAAGCAGACAACTGTGTTGCAGGCCAGTCCATAAGCTCCTAACAGGACATTTCCTTTGGGAACTTTTTTTCAGGATTCTAAAGTTAATGTAATCTTTTCCAAAACAATTTTCTTCTCATATGTATCTGATTTTTTCCATTTTTCTCAGTGCAGTTGTTAAGTGACTTAAATACGGCATCAACGCTCATCTTACTGGGATCGTAGACCCCTATACACAGCTTGCATTCTGCTGGAAAACTAAAATGGAGTGTGGCAACTGAAAGTAGAATGAGATTTTAAATGACAGAAGTAGACTGCCAACTGTTTTGATGTATCCTTCTCCAAAACAGGATATAACATTAGCTGAACATTAAAGACCTCATGCACACCTCAAAAGGCAGAGCTGCTGCACACATGCAGCAGATTGCATACATCTGCTCGGCTCATGTGAACTAGACTCTATCCTCTGTGCACGTGTATTCCTGTGCAGGTTTCTGATCATCCATCTATTCTGGGGAGAGCATATATATTTTCAAGGGCTGTATCTATTCAATTCTGCCTGTAACAAACATCCAAACATTTGAAGAATCGTTCAGACAGACAGGACTAGAAGTAAAACTTTGGAAAACAAAGGCAAATGACCATGCACCTGCTCTTTTCATGTTTTTTAGGATGTATTGAAAAAAAAAGCCCCACAGAAAGTCAGTCAGTCTTTTGACAAGCACATTAATTTATATTCTCTGAATTTTTTCAGCCACTACAACTGGATTCTCTTTTCTGATTTTTGCTGCAGCTTCTGCTTTGTAATCATACGGGCAGTTATGCTTGTCAGAATAACGGTGAAGTCCACAAAATAGGTTTCCACATCGGCAGTCAAATCCTGTACATAGAAAAAGAAGCAGCATCACTACTAGGGAGATTAGTTTTTATTTAAGGTGTTAATTAAGAGTGCAGTCACTACAAAGGTGATATGTTTGTCTACTATGACATATACAGTATGAAAAAGAAATGGTTGTATTAAGTTGTTTGAATTGTGAAGAAATTGGTAAATTTAATAGAAAACGCATTTTGTCAAGTTTAACCTAGCAAGACGTAACTGATCATGCAAATTTGTTTAAAACTGACAGTATTCTCATACCTGTAAGGCCAACCTTCTTCCTGCACATGAAACATCTGTTCTTCTTTGGTTTTGGCAGTTCAGCAGCTCTCTCGTCACCCTCTGAAGTACCAGGCTGAGAAACTGATGGGCTTGGTTGAGTAACAACTGTTAAAGCATGCAAAGGAAATAAGGGTTAAACTTGCTTTTCTTGACTTCTCTAGGTATTCAGTAGTATGCATACATTAAGGATTAATACACCCACTAAGACTCTGACATCTGTTGCCTAAAGTACTACATAGACTAGTCTAAAAATGTGAATCAGAAATCAGCATTTTTAGGTACTTTATTCATCCTTTCTAACTCTACTTGAGACAGTCAGATTTTTCCCCACATTTCAACCAGCTAGAAAATATATGGCACTTATTCATTATACCTATATGGGTGTGAAAAGCATGACAGAAATTCCATGTACATATTTTATATTTAAATAAATCATATGATCAAGTAACATTTAATCTAAAATAGTAACAATATTGTCAGAGCTAAAGTTGCTGAACAGAGATGCCTCTGTACGAAATATAACTAACAGGAACATATTTTAGAAAAAACCAAAATTCAGTAATGTGTTCCTGCCATAGTACTGGGTTGTTTTGCCACTACTGCAGTGAAGTCAGGTATCTAAAGCAGTTTACCAAGACAGCAGCTAGGAAGCTGTTAATTCTGTGACACATCCAGAACACAGCTACAGAATACACAGTTCAAAAGAGACCTCATTTAAATAAAAAAGAGCAGATTTGCATTACGTATCTGTATTTTTTGTAATTTATTCAGTTTTAGTGTTCAAGCAGGTATAATCAAAATGAATACTTTCTCAACTGCCTCCTTAGACATCTTTAGAACATCTTCAGACGTGGCTGTTTTATTGAAAAAAGTGGTTTTTTCCCCAAAATTTTAATTTTTAAAATTATATCCTCTTTATATCCAAAACTTGAACTAAGGAAAGCTGAGAGATGCACTTGTACACAACCGTAATACCTGTTCTTGGTACAAGTTTGCTGAACACTTCCAGTGTATGATAAGATCTGTCATAACATCTATTAACTACAAAATGCATTTCAGAATAAATGGAGTATATAAGCCTCAAGGACATGTTTGCAATCAACTTCATACAAATATGGTTTGCTGAATGAGATTCTTTTGAATCAGTACTTGTTTTCTAAAATTGTGTTTGCATTGTCATTAAAAGGTACTCTAAAAACACCTAGAAAACTTCACAATTCACAGTATAAGAAAGGCCCCAGGCAAGACTTCATAATCAAAACAAGATTTATAAGCAACAAACTCTCAGAAGTAACAGGGAACCTTCAGTGCTCATCACCAAAAAATTTCATGCAGTAAAACCAAATCACTGCTAATATTTTCTTATACTTCTACATTATAGCAAGAGTCCTAATGAACAACCAAAGTCATTTACAACCTGTTTTTTTGGTCACATCGCAGATATTATAACTTTTTTTTGTGAAAACAATTGGTTTTGATGAGATTTTCTAGATGAACAAATATGAAACTCTGAACTTGTCTTTAAATCCTAATAAAATCAGTGTTCAGTATCAGTTTGCCTACTAGAGAGCCTGTGACCAAAAACCGGCTTAACCACCACCAATATCACCAACTGAGTGTACCTGTTGGATGTTATGCACCTTGGCTAACAGGCATCAGCTATGGCTTTAAAAAAAGAAAAAAAAAAAGACTAAATACTTCCCCAAAAGCACAGTCAAATCCCTTTTTAAAGATTTGTTATGTTTCTAGTTTGTTTCAAAATGAAATGCTAATTGTAAGCCAACACAGATGAGTAAGAGGAACCAGAAACATGCACATTGCAATGTGGTGTGTAGTTAGCTAAGGGAAAGCTTCATCTACGTCAGAACCAATTTAAGAATTTGAGCCCTGGGAGCAGGCATGCTGTTTCAATCATATGCAAAAGAAAATGTAGAGGGGGGCAAATCAACAGTGACATAAAGTCACTCACAACATACACCAAGAGAAAATGAAAATGAGAACCATTTATATCACTGCCTAACATATGTCAACAAGGAAGCAAAATTGAAAACAGCAACTTCCCAGGAATTACCAAGGCAAAGAGACAGCTTAGTAGATCACTCTACCACAAAACAAAGCCTCTGAGAACAAATTCATCTAAGGAAAATGTTACCAATTGCTACAGGTTTACTTCCATCTTTGCATCAAGAAACTGCAACAATGGCAGCCCACAACCTGTAAAGTGATCCTAAGAAACTGCAGCAGCACATTTCCTGAAAGGGCTGCTGAACAGGATCCTTCCCCCACAACTGAAACACCTTCCAAAGAGGAAAAGCAGTACACAACATGCAGTAATGGTCTCCACGACAAGAGGGGACATAGATCCCTAAATCCAAACAAAAACGTTCCATTTATTACTCTCCAAGAATAAAGGATTGTCCTCTTATTTTATGCCAGCAGACTTTAGTCTGATTGGCTGTTATGATGTTAAATGTTCATAAATGTGCTTCTGAGTAATGGCTAGGACAGAAGAAAAAGCTGCCTACCCTACCCCCTAAAGCTCAGAACAAAACTCTATTTTCGTTGACTCATAGATGAAAAATATTAAAAATTGTAGTTGTTTTGCCATGACACCAGGAGCCCATCTAAATCAAAATACTGTTCTTATAGTTGCTTGTCACAAAAGGTTTCCTTTAATACAAAAGACAAATCCAGCTGGGCAAGTACAATTCCAGTCCTCAAGATATTAAATTAAATTCATGCCAGAAATCACACAGTGTTAATCGAAGTGCTCTAAACAATTTATGTACTACCACAGAACAGGCAGTTGAAAAAATGCTGTAAGCTGGAGAATAGTGGTTACTGGTACCTGTTGACCTGCTTCCTCAGTAACAGTGTTCACATGAAGCAAACTCCTCACCACTGAATCTTCTCACCACTGTAAAAGAGCTCCTACTGGCACGCATGCACTTTCTCATCCTGATCTCCAAACTGGAGAAACATGGATTTGAAGGATGGACTATGTGGTGGATAAGGAATTGACTGGATGGACTGGTGATGAGTGGTGTCCCTCAGGGCTCTGTCTTGGGACACCTGTTCTTGAATATCTTAATCAGTTACACACACAGTGTGTGTGTGGGATTAAGTGTACCCTCAGCATGAAAGAGGGGATGCCAGACAGGGAGATCTGGACAAACTTGAGAAACGGGCTCATGAGAACGCATGCAGTTCAACAAGTCCAAGGTGCTGCATCTGGGCAGCAGTAATCCCAGACACGAGGACACAAAGACTGTGTCTCATTGAGATCAGTCCTACAGAGAAGGACTCGTGGATTCTTTTGGATGAGAAACTGGACATGAGCTAGGAATGTGTGCTGGCAGCTCAGAAAGCCAAGTGCATCCAAATAGGAGTAGTCAGCACATCAAGGCAGGGAATTCTGTCCATCTACTCTGCTCCTGTAAACCGCACGTGGAGTGCCAAATCCAGCTCTGGGGTTCTCAGCACAGAAAATACGTGAATCTGCTGGGTTAACACCAGACGGCCACAAAGATGATCAGAGCACTGAAGCACCTCTCCTGTGAAGTCAAGCTGAGAGATGGGGTTGTTCAGCATGGAGATGACAAGGCTCTAGGAATACCTTACTGAAGGCCTTCCAAACTTAGAGGGCTTATAAAACAGAGGGACAGATTTATACACGGGCAGATAGTGATAATACCAGCGGAAACATCTTTGAATTACAAGAGAGAATTATATTAGATGTTAGGCAGAAATTCTTTGCTCCAAGAGTAGTGATGCACAGGAACAGAGGGGTTGGAACTAGATGATCTATAAGGCCCTTTCCAACCCAAATGGTTCAATGCTTCTGTGTAGCCCTCTCCATCACCTTGGTCATGTCCCTTCTTGTCTCTGGCTCAAGACCTACCAAGATTTACTTCACTTGAATTTTACCAGATCAGTTCTCCTACTACAATGCCGAAAACTTTAGGAACAACTAATTTTTAAAAGTGGGTAGGCTTTTATTAACTACTATTTAATGGTCTTAAATGGTTGCCTGTAGGCACTATAAGATGGATTACCATCGTGCCCAAGGATGACTATTATCCTAGCAAATTAATGATAAAGACTAAGGTAATTCTAGTACTGGAGGTGGGTGCTTGAAAAAGTCTACACAAATACAGGCATTTCATCACGAATTTGGGAAAATTTCCTTCAAATGTAGCCTAAAGATAAGATGCATCTTTACAAGAGGAGCAGCAAAGGCCACTGGCGGAAGCAGTCAGCCACATGACAAAGTACAACAGCTACTCAACTTACATGCAGAAAGGTTCTACAAACTGGGGAATAAAGTTCTTAGACCCACGAAACTGCCACTCAAAATTAAAAATCACTCTAAGACAAGAATGTTCAAAGCTGTCAGTAGTTTTTCTTATATAAAACGGTATGGCTACTTCAAAAAAAGCATGTATATTATCAGTATTACAGAGATTTCACACTGGAAAGGAATGAATCCAGTATTTCAGTTGAAAAAAAGACGTTGAAAATAAATCAGTACTATTTTCTAACATATCGCATATCAAAGGTGACCAGAAAGGGATAAAAAATAATGGAATACAGTTTTTAGAAGCTTCTCTGACTAAAGAAAAATTCACCAAAATAAGATCTAAACACCTTAAACTTTGAGGATAACAGTGGCACAAATTTTTGAAAGTGTAGGGAAAAAAACTGATTTAAGGACTGCGACTTTATGAAGCTAACTGCTGACTCCCACCAATGAAGAAACGGAAAAAACTAAACAAGAGAGAAAAGGTAAAGTCAGAAGTCATCCAAAAGACATTAGATGCATTTCTGGAGCTGAAGCAATAGTAGTAGTAGTAGTAGAAGTACTAGAAACAATACAATCCTTATACTGCATATTAGCACAATTGTCCTGGTTTCAGCTGGGATAGTTATTTTATTCTCAGTAGCTGGTACAGTGCTGTATTTTGGATTCAGTATGAGAATAATGCTGATAATACACTAATGTTTTAATTGTTGCTAAATAGTGCTTTTACTTTAAAACAAAGACTTTTCAGTTTCGTGTGCTCTGCGAGCAAACAGGTGCACAAAAAGCCAGGAGGGAGCATCACTGGGACAGCTGACCTGAGTGAACTAGGCAAAGGAATATTCCATATCACAGAAGACCTTTCCTAATATATAAAGGGGGGGTGGGGTGTTGACTGGGAACTGCCAATCACTGCTGGGGGATGAGCTGGGCATTGGTCAGCAGGTGGTGACCAACTGTAGTATGCATCACTTGTGAAGTTTCTGGGGTTTACTTCTCCTTCTCCTCTTTTCATTACAATTATATTGTTTTAATTATTAAGCTGTTTTTATCTTAACCCACAGGGTTTAGTTTTTTCCCCCACAATTGTCCTCACCACTAGGGAGCAAGAACTGAGTGAGTGGCTGCATAGTACTTAGCAAAGTACTTGTACTAAGTACAACAAAGTGCTTGTATATACAATTTTAGTCTGGAAAGACGAGCAGTACCTATTATGCTTTATCAAGCTTTTGCTCAGGAACTACAACTGCTACACCAACCTAGGTGCCTCTGATGAAAGGCTGCAGAACAAACCTCCGTCACGCTTATTGTCATGTCAAAGAGTGGGAATAGAAATGTTCTGCAGCATGCCACTCACTTCCTGCATGCCCAACTCTAACTCGTGTATTTGTGTATTTAGTATCTTTACTCCCACATTAATACAACAAAATAATAAAGATTCCCCAGTTTCAGTATCACACAGAAACACAGTTTAATTTGGTTATCACGAAGACTTGATGTGTATGGTGTATCACTATTAGAATAATAATAATGTGCGATCGCCAACATGCACAGCACCAGCAGTTGGGTCTTCAGCCATTATGTAAGCGGTGAACAGCTTCAGGGCTTACAAGAGATTTCATTTCTGAAATTTTTCAATCAGGAGCGTTTACCAAAGCTACAGCAGACATGGGAAACATGAAGACAAGCTAATTACTTTCAACATAATACAGAATTATCATATCAGACAATGTTACTAATATAACAGATCTGTTTACAGAGAGCAACATGGTGACACTACTACAGCCATGTGTGAAAACAAACCAGAACTAAGAAAGCACTCATTACAGCCAGATTTAAGGCACATCATGTACTTACAATCTTGATCTTACCATATCTCAGAAACTACCTTACTTATATCTTATTCACAATATTACCTGCAACACATTGGCTCTACCTACAACATAGCTAAGATAACCCATTACAGGGTCTCTCAACCTGAATGCAGGACAGCTGTAAAATAGCTCTAACCCTAACAGCTTGATAGAAAGCAAAGAGACATGTGCCAACCACCATCACCTGCTGTCTTCTAACACTGCTGGTGCCGAACGAAAGGGTAAGTTACAGCATGGATGGAAGTTAACAGTACTTGGGTATTTTTAAAATACATAATTTACATAATAGCATTATCAGCTCAATTTCTGGTTTACTTTTTTATAAGAAATACTACTTGCATATAACACCACTCCCTACATCAGAGCATTACTGCATTAAAAAAACCAACCGAAACCAAACAAAAAAACCCCTAAATAACAACAACAAAAAACAACCACAAAAAGTACTAGACCCTTCAGCCAGTGCTGATACTGTGTCTGGAAACACTGACAGACCTGACTAGAGGCTGATCATTGAGCAAAGTAATCACCTAAAAAAGTCTAAGAAAATGCTAAAAATATGCTGTGCATTGAAACAGTACGATTGTTTCAATAAACTTGTTTTCGAAATCATTTATTTTTAGTGGCATATTGGTTTTGCATGGCCTGGTTTTGGTAGCAGGAGGTTACAGAGGTGGCTTCTATCAGAAGATGATAGAAGCTTCTTTCATGTCTGGCAGAGCCAATCCCCAGTGGCTCCAAAGTGAGCAACTTTGCGGCCAATCAGAAATGGTGGTAACACCTCTGTGGTAACATATTTAAGAAGAAAGAAAAACGTAAGTTGTTGCATAGTTGTAATTTCAGCCAGAGAAGCATAGCATGAGAATATATGAAAAGAACAATTCTGCAGACACCAAGGTCAGTGAAGGAGGGGCAGGAGGTGCTCCAGGCATTAGGGCTAAGATTTCCCTGCAGCCCATGGTGTAGACCATGGTGAAGCAGCTGTGCCCCTACAGCCATGGAGGTCCATAGGGATGCAGAGATGCACCTGCAGCCCAGAGAGAAGCTTCACACCAGAGCAGAGGAATGCCTGAAGGGAGGCTGTGACCCCATGGGAGACCTGTGGAGAGAGGGGTGCTGCTCCTATGCTAGAGCAGCCTGTCCTTGAACGACTGCACCCCACAGAAAAGTGACCTACACTGTGGCAGTGTGAGGTGTGCCGTTGCCCGTGGGATGGAGTCATATTGCAGCAGTTCTCAGGGAGCTGCTGCTCATGACATAGACTCATGCTGGAGAAGTTCATGGAGAACTATCTTCAGTGAGAGGGACCCATGGTGCAGGCAAGGGGATGACTCCTCTCCCTGAGCAAGAGGAGCCTTGGGTGATGAACTGACCATAACCCCCATTCCCTGGCTCCTGGCACCACTGGGGTGGAAGGTACAGCTGGAAAGATGGAAGGGTGGGTGAAAGGTGTTTTTAAGGTCTGTTTTTACTTCTCATTATCCTGCTATGATTTTGTTAGTGTAATAAATCCATTTCATATCTCTAAATAGAGCCTGTTTTGCCCATACCGGTATTTGATGAGTGATCTCTCTTGGTCCTTATCTCAACTCATGAACCCTTAGTTAAATTTTATCTCCTCTGTCCATCTGCAGAGCAGAGTGAGTGAGCGGCTTTGTTGGGTGCCTGGCATCTGGCCTGGCTCAATCCACAGGTGGTTACTATTAACAACTCTATTTCTTTTACAAATCTTTTATTTCCATTTGAATATCTGCTAAAATAATAATAAACCAAACACAAAGGGGTCCACCATGCTTCACCAACTTGGTGGATATATTGCTCTGACAGCATAAAGCATAGAAAAGAAAAAGGTTCAGTAAGTTTTGCATTTAATTCCTGCAAGTCAGCACGGCAAAAAAAAGGAACTATGAACTGTATTTCTAGAATACTTTGGGTATAGTCTGTCTTCAATCCTTAAAAAGTGTAAAAGCTTATCAAAATGCTTTAAAATTTATTTTTTAAATAGCACCCATTTATGAATTTGAGGTCATAAAGGTTCTTTGATAGGAGAAATTCAGACACACAACTGCACTGAACACATGCCACCTGTTCAGCTATGAAACTGAAACAAAACAAGTTAAACTGAACTAAGAAATAACAAGTGTATTTGGTTGTATATGGCCAGGTTTTAGTACTGGGGGACTACAGGGGTGCCTTCTGTGAGAAGATGCTGGAAGCTTCCTCATCGTCTAGCAGAACCAATGCCAGCTGGCTCCACGACAGATGTGTCACAGGCCAAGGCTGGGCCAATCAGAAATTATGGTAATGCTCCGTGGTAACATATTTAAGAAGAAGCTAAAAAAAAAAGTTACTGTGCAGATGTAACTGTGGCCAGAGAAGAGTGGAGTAAGACTATTTGAGTGGAACAACTCTGCAGACAACAAGGTCAGTGGAGAAGGAGGGGCAGGAAGTACTCCAAACATTGGAGCTGAGATTCCTCTGCAACCCACGGTGAAGACCATGGAGAGGCAGCTGTGCCCCTGCAACGCTTGGAGGTCCACAGGGATGCAGAGACCCACCTGTGGAGGAGCCCTACATGGGAGCAGGCTCCTGGCAGGGACCTGTGGACCTATGGAGAGAGAAGCCTATGCTGGAGCAGGTTCCCTGGTAGAGCTTGCAACCCTGTGGGGGACCCATGCTAGAGCAGCCTGTCCTTGAGGGACTGCAGCCCATGGAAGAGTGACGCATGGAGCTGGAGTTCATGGAGAACTGCTCATGAGATAGACTCACATAGGAGAAATTTACAGGGAACAATCTCCCGTGGGAGGGACCACACTATGGAGCAGGGTAAAGACTCCTCTCCCTGAGTAGCAGCAGAAACAATGTGTCATGAACTGACCATAACCTCCATCTCCCTGTGAGCCATTGGGGAAGAAGGTAGAGCTGGGAAGGTGAGAGGCATGAGGGGAAGGTGTTTTCAAGGTCTGCTTTTACTTCTCATTATCCTGCTCTGATTTTGTTAGTAATAAACTCTGTATCTCTAATTCAAGTCTGTTTTGCCCATGATGGTATTTGGTGAGTCATCTCTGCCCATCCTTATCTCAACCCATGAACTCCTCATTTTATTTTCTCTCCTCTGTCCAGCTGTGGAGGGGGAATGGTAGAGAGGCTTTGGTGGGTGCCTGTCATCTGGTCAGACTCAGCCCACTACAAGTCACAAGAAAACAACAACATAAGTTACAACAGAGTTACATCCACCATGCCTTTCTTCAAATGTTAAGGTACAATTGTCTTAGCACCAGGTTTGTTCTGAAGGAGAATCTAGGTTGCAACCTCAACCTGAGCACAGAAGGAAAAACAAAAAATCCCAACAAAATCAAGAGAAACAAGTTTGTCAAACTTCATAGTTTAATTTTTTCTCAACTTCTCCACCTTCTAGTCAGTTGTTTCAATTCCAAAAGCAAAAAAGTGTAATTTTATGCTACAGAAGTAATCCTTCTTTTAAACTTTCTGACTTGTAAGGGAAGTATACAAAATTTCTTTTGCTAATGAACATCTGGTAGAAGAGAATGTGACTTCATACTGTTGAAGATACAGTTCATGACCTATTACCATCTGGTTATGAAATTGTCCCTAGCATCAGGCTATGCTTACAGCTACACTGTGTTTCATTAACAACTCCATGACTGCATTATCTTAGGGAATCACATCTCAAAGAAAGTATTAACTTTTGTTGCTATTAGGTGATGTGAATTATTAACTGTTGCTCCAGTTTGTCCTTGAGAGACCAACACATAATGGATGCTACTGGAAAAAAGAAAGATAAAAAAATCTGCCTATTCCAGACACATCAGGAATTATTTTTATTAAAAGTCTAGGCCAGTTTCTCTTGCCTGCAAGACACAGGGTAATGTACTACTGAATACAGCCAACACTGCTAATTTAAGATGTCCAACAAACACTAAGAGTAGTATATAAGGACATTATTTTATGCTGTCCAGAATCTGTGCCAACCAATAATAATTAAAAGGGAACTTGGGCATTAGAGAAGCTGAGGCTGCCTCATGAATTTACAGGTATGTTCTCTCAGGGGGTAGTTTAGTTCTTCAAGTTTTTTCCAGAGGCATTTAAGTTCTCTCGTAGTTTTTCCAATCATCTCTACACAAGCCTGTGAGAGCTTTTACTGGTTTCAATCTGTGAGATCATGTACTACAATTCTTAAGTATCTTTGAGCTGCTTTGGACTTTTTTCCCCATTCTAATCAATACTGAGCTGTGTGACATACCACACAGCTGATCCACACTATCTGAAAAACAGGTTATATACAAACAATAACTAAAGACTTTCTTTACGGCTGGCAAAATGACAACTGTTCTAAGAAAAGTAAAATCACCTGTTACTTCCTCACTACTACAATTTTATGTATTCCTATTTCCTTCTTGACACATTCCAGTGCGATTTCATAACATGGCGCAATGGATTAATGAATATTGTAGCAAAGTCTAAATTACTTTTCAGTCACATAATGAAAGCCTCTTCAGATTACATCAGCTACAGAAATTTAATAATTTCAAGAATTCCCTTTCAGTCCATACCTAATGAAAAAACCCAATATACTGTATAACTGTACTTTAGTTTGAGGCACAGAACCTTGACTTAGCATTACTTAGGAAAATGCTAAAACCCTCTGTACAAATACTGAGCAATTAAACATCAAGTGTCAGGCCAGTCTTTGTTGGCAAAGATAAAAATCACTTTGATACAGTGCTGAGTAGCATCTGCTGCAATTTTCATCTCAATGACTTCAAAACTGAAAAACAGATTTTATCTTCAGCTTGAGTGAACAGATTTAGTACTATACATCAGCTTTTTGCTTTTAAAACTGTATCACAGCTGGTAAATTAAATAAAAAAGTATGGATTTGTTAAAGTACAAAACAAGTGCATTAAGATATCCATTTGAACAAACTAGTATGAATTCCATTGTTCACTAGTTAGGTTAAGCAAGCTGCCCCTCCCTCTCTGTTTCACTCCAAGAAATAGTTTACAGGTTGAAGTTTTACTATGCCAGCTACAACTATCCAGCATGAGAATAAAACTGTTAAATGGACAATTCACACGCAGCAATTAAGGCTGTAACTACTCTGCATCCCTGAAACAATGCATTGGTTAGATACAACCTGATTACTCAAATAGTTCAAGAACCCTAAGCAACTTCTGTTAATGTTTGTAAACCACATATTCTCCCTTCCCCCACAGCCTCACTCCTCTGTAGAATGGAATTTATTAAGCACCCTTCTCCAAATACAACAAGCCATTTTGACTGCCATGAGTCCGTTGGAATTGTTCTGCTAGATAATATACCGAATCCCAACAGTTTGTCTTCAAAACTGAACACCTTGCCCCAACACAATTTTAGAGTTCCTCACTTTCAAAAACAAATGTTAGGAATCTAA
Source organism: Callaeas wilsoni (assembly GCA_013398955.1). Lineage (NCBI taxonomy): Eukaryota > Metazoa > Chordata > Aves > Passeriformes > Callaeidae > Callaeas > Callaeas wilsoni. Next base: position 82,994 of record VWPU01012499.1, read on the forward strand.
AAACACCCTCATAAATGTCAAATTTTTTACTAACAATTAACATATATTTTAAAGCTGTTCTGGAACTAGTCCTTTTTCCTGATTCTGAGGAGACAGTACTCAAAAGCATCTTAAAAACATTTCTCAAGACCATCACTGCAACAGGAGATGGCTACTCAAAAAATAAACAAACCCTTCACTCGTGTTAAGTCACCGGTTGTGTGCAGTGTCACTCTGAGAACATACCTGGCTCAGTCTCTGTTTTCGGTGTTAATTCTTCCTCTCTTGAAATGCTCATTTCTGTCATTTGCTGTGTTACAGGCAAAGCGGCAACAGGCACGTTTCTGTTTAAGCACAGTGAAACACATAATTTACTCAGTTTTACATTCATAATAAAAGCTTGAACTGTCCAGGCCCGTTCAGCCACTACTCATAAGTTTTCCTGACCTATGCTTCTACCATCTTCAAAACATACTTCTTTATTCTATTTTAGTTTCTCTAGAAGAAAACAGGCAAGCCTGTAACAAATTACTTTTGTAGATAAATAAAATATTCTTCTTACTGCAGCACTACAACACCAAATATTTGAACGATTTTTCCATTTACATGGATTCATAGAGCCCTGTCAGGTCCTTTTTCCTTTGCAGACACATACTGCAACAGGGCAGGATTGCTGCAGGCCTTCCTGCACACTCACAGCTCATTCAACCCTCCCAGTACAACCTTAATTTTACCTTGTTTTTTCAGATGTGCTGCCAGCAGCACCTTCACAGTTGTTTAGGCTAGTGTCTGCTCTCTGTACAGATGCAGAGTCTGAGGTAGGACTGTTTGAACCACTTGTTGTTCCTATGTAACAAGAATTTAACAAGTTATGAACAAATTGCAGTAAACACATTAATCAAATAGTCTCCTATACAGCTATGAACCGTCTGCATACGATTTTCACTGCTACTGCTTATTACTTTTTACTTAAAGACACTTTTTACTTAATAACCAAAATACAGATTGCATAAGAAAATGCTAACAGAAGAGGCTAAGTGGGAAAGCAAGTTATGGTTGAATGCCAAGCAAACCAGAACACATTACACAGAAATGTATTTTTATCTTTACTGTGCTATAAAGTAGTATTCTCCTTGACTATTCGTCCTTTCAGTTCAGTTTTCTGAAGTTCTCCTAAAAAATGTTCTAGTATTCCTTGCAATCCTCTATATATTTTATTTTAAAAGAAATAAAGAAACCCGCAACGACTCCCCACAACTTACCCATTGGGCTGATTCTACCACTATTCTGCTGTCGCTGAAGATGTTCTTTGTAGCAAACAGAACACATTCCATTTGTCCTAGGATTTCCATAAAATCCACATCCTGTACTACACAGCATAGGTCCTGGGGTCTGGTTTGTCTCCTGAGTCATCTCGATGCTGTAAATAAAACCAAAAACTGCATTAGGAGCTGGCATGTCACCAAAATCAATTACACAGTTAAAAGTATTAAGAATTAAAAACATTATAAGTATGTCTGCTCATCCTGCCCCACCAAGTGATATCACCATTCTTAAAGAGGGTTATATGAACATTAATATATCATTCAGGAAGGCAATTTATTGCTAAGTAACATCATTATGAACATTTAAGACAAGAAGATCTGTCATCATACTAATACTGAGAAATAGTATACTTGTTGAGCACTGAACTGCATGTGTAGGTTAATTTAATTTGGTAGCCAAAAAAATCTCCTTAAGTAACAGCTTCTGAGCACTAACAGGGATATGCAGAATAAGTAAGACTAAGTTCATACTCACAAAACAGTTCTGGCAAATAACATAGCTTATTTTTGCTTGACTCCAGCAGAGCCAAGAGACTCCAGCAGAAAAGCTCTGCTTTTTCAATGCTGATCTTTGCATCATTTTGAGGCTAATTCCACTATTAGCAGTACTTACTCTCAGAACACTCTTCCCAGGGAGGTAACATTAACAACTCCGAACTGTTGAGTATGTTCTATTACATAGCTTACACATTTACAAAACGCAAAAACTCCTTCTCTAATCAAGTTGTATCACGACTTCTAAGCCTCCCAGAGGCAGACAGTGCTAAGCATGTTAGAAATAAGGTTTTCACCTTCACTGCCTGTTAACCTCTGCAAAGCAAGGGTAGTAGAAAACCGCATAGCAGCCAAATCCTTGATTCCCGGGGTAGTAAAACTGGAACACAGTAATCATGCATTTGCTACAAATTGAGGACACGTAATAATACTGCACTACAATTTAAATTTAGTAGAAGCTGTGCATATGGCATCTGAAGACATTTTAGTATAAACTTTGGACTGTTGTTCTCTTATTCAGAAACTGTCACAGTAAGAGATATTTGACAGCTGACACTTGCTAGAAGTCAAAAATGTCAAAAGTGATTTCATTACAGTGTAAAGAAAGATGCTTCTAATTAAGAGAGCCCACACTGCAGGCAGTAAACTTATGTTTCCCTAGTACTAAAACTACTACTGACAGGTTCTTTTAGCTAAACTAAACTTCTGCGATCACAGTAAATCAAATCCAGGAGAAAGGAGACAAGCAAAATTCATCTTGTCTGCTGGTGGTCACAGGACTTAATTTTCCAGGTATAAATAGCTGTACTATTTATAGCTTTACAAAACCTTCCAGGTATAAATAGTGTCCTTTCTGGCTGCAAGACGGCTTCACACTTATTCTGATAGTTTTACAGTCAAACACACCAGTTAAGGGAGCCAGAAAAAAGCCTGACCCACCTAGAGGGAATCTAAAAAAATCTTGTCATCTGTAACAAGATGTAGACCTATGTCTATAGATTACAAAAACAGACTATTTCCGCCCTTTTATTACTAACCAGGTAAGATCAACATGCTATCAAATGCACTGCCAACATCAACAGACCTGCTTAACTTCCAAGTTAGTGTGCTGGAACAAATATCACTACTTACTAAATGTTGCTTTAGGTGCCAACTGTAATATCCTAGCGCAAACTAGACACTCAGCAGCTCCTTTGGTCTGCAGTGTCTTCCACTACTTGAAACGCATGCCCCTAACGGAACGATCAAGTCGTTCCTACCTAACGCTGAACAAGTCGTGCTTTTCCAGGCTGCGGGAGGCGGCCGGGGTTTCACCCGCGTTCATTTTCAAGCCGCCTCCCGACAGAGGGAACCCACCTGCGGAGCACGCACTCCGGCCGACCCCTTACCGCAGCCCTGCGCCGGGGCACGGACAGCAGAACCCTAGGCTGCCCGCTCGGCGGTGCCGCTGCCGCCGCGGTGGGTCGGTCACATGGGCGGAGGAGCGCCTGTGCTTCCGCCTGTCAGGCGGCGGCGTGACGGGCCCGGGGCGCCCGGCCACCCCCGCCGCCCGCTGAAGTCAGTCCCTATTTATATCTCCCGCAGGCCGCCGGCTCCGGCGGGAGGAGGCGCCGGCGAAATCCGACTGCCCTTCCCTTCCAGGGTGGAGCGGGGAGAGCGGGTGCCGACCTGCAGTCCAGAAAATGCGGCATCACCAGCCCGCCGCCGCCTGCGATCGGCGCCCCGGGGTAACCATGGCTCCACAAATGCGCCCCGCAACTCGGGGCGGGTGCGGTTTCCCTCGACAAGAGGGAAAAAGATAATTGAAAAAGGTCTCCTTCCATCAGCACCCCCGCCGTCACTAGCCCAACTCGGGGGAAGGTGAGGGTAAATCCCGCTAGCGACCCCGGCCGCGCACCTCAGTCACTCCTTCCCAAGGCCATGGCCCGGCTGCCTCCGTCCCGCCGGGCGATCCCACACTGCCGGCGTAACGACAAAAACGAGGGCCCCAACGTGCACTGAACCGGCCCCAAAACTCGGGCACTGCGTTAGCAACGGGCTCACTGGCCTAAATAGCGAATTGCCTCAACATCCTCCACCCGAAGAGGGATCACGATAAACACGAGAAACATAGGAACAAAACAAACGAAGATGCAAAAGGGCTGCGCGGGTCACTCGCCGCTCACGGCCGCGCTCGGGAAAGGCAGAGCCCAGGGTCGGTACGGGGGAATCGAACCGGCACAGGGCGCTCCCCAGGCGGGTGCAGTCTGGCGACTGACTCAGACAAAGGGGGGGGGTCCTGCCAAGCGCCCGCAGTGCCGCGCGTCTTAAGTGCGTCGCCTACCCTCTCCGCCTTCTCCGACACTCGGACACAAAAGAAGCGCGAGACTGCCGGGCTGAAGAGCAGTGGCAGCGGGCGGAGGTGTCCGGCCGGGCCGCTCCTCGCAACCGCCTGAGTCACGGTCAGCCCTGCCGCCAGCAGGCCCCACGCCACCTGCAGCCACAGGAACCTCATTGTCTCGCCGCCTGCGTTGCCCTACACCGGCCGCGCCGGAGGCCGAACGCAACGAGGCCGCCCAAGAGGAGGCCCGGGCACACCCCGCCGCGGTGAAGGCCCCGCGGAGCCCAGCCCAGCCTGCCACCCCTCACCCACCTGTTCCCGGCGGGGGCCACAAACCCCGCGGCCGGTGCCAGAGAAGGCGCCGCGGATAGCTTAGGGCGGCGGCGGGGAGAGTGGGGGTGGCGCCGGGCTGGCGGCCGCGCCGCTGCCGCTTAGCTCCTTTGTTCCGGCAGCGGCGGCCGTGTCAGCAGCGGCGAGAGGCGGGACTGCCGGGCGTGGGAGGCGGGTAGGGGGAAGAAAAAGACGGGGGAGCAGGAGGAGGAGGAGGGATGAGGGATGAGCCCAGGCCGCTCGGCGCACGCGGCTCCTCCCTCTGCCCGCCCGCTGGTGCATGCGTGCTGCCGCTCGGCTCTCCTCCCGTTACGCTCTGAGGCGGGGCGGTCCCGACGCCGCGCGGGCCGTCCCCCCGCAAAGCCACGTCACGGAGCGCGAGAGCCCTGGCCAGTGTAGGGGCCGCGGGCCGGTTCCGCGCTGGCGGAGTGCCTGCTTTCCTCTAGGTGTCCGAGGGACGGAGTGCCTCAGCGCCGGCACACTGCGGCACATGGAGCCTTAGAGAACGTAGGTTGCCTTTAAAATATAATTTTCTTGGATATTTCTTTGTTTTTGTTTGACTCAAATTTGCCTACAAGATCTTGTGAGATCTTGTAGGAAGGTAAAAATGCAGGAGCATTGCCGTGAAAGGGAAGAGAACTTCCAATTTAAATTGCCAATTATAAATTTCATATCCAGTTGTCAGATAGGATAGTCTTTTCACTGGTCTGAAGAGCAGAGCTTCACAAAAAAGAAAGGATAAAGAAGTAGTATATATTTTACTTAATCGAGTGATAAAGAGCTAATTCTACTTGCCATTTTGGACAGAACCTTATCCTCTAAGTGGTTAGTATCTTCAAGAATACCAAGAGATTCACAAAACTGCCTTGGAGACCTTTTTTAACTCGTGATGTTTGGAATACCAAGGACCCGTAAAAGAAGGACACTACCAGGGTAACCCTAGGATTTTTACCACAAGGAACAAAAGAATAAGTGCATCCCTAAAAACCATGGCTTCAGAAGACGATGATGATTTCGGACCTCCTGTTGTTTGCTTAGCAGCATCACAAGCAAGCTGCCTTCTGAGGAAATGGGTGACTGGTTAGAGAGACACTTTTAAAGAAGTCTTCTCTGGTGAACATACGCATTGTAGAACAGAAACATACTAGTTCCATTGCCTTAGAGCTATTGTTTCTGGTTGTATGTTGTGAATTCTTCAAGAATGCGGGTACCTGGAACTTGGCAGATGAGGGAAGCAGGAAATAAGTAGTTCAGGAATCTGAGCAGGGTTCCATACACTCCTTTTAAAGACTGTAAGCTCACCTCCTGATGAAGGGCATCTCCCCTGTGAAGACACTTGAAGTGTAGCATTCCTGAAAGGTTTGGTGGAGATACATTGTTTTTACAGTGACCGTTGTACATATATGGTGAGCAGTCCGACAGAGGGATGAGTGACCATCTTTCCCACAGATTCTTCTCTAAAATGTGTTGGACCACCTTACGGCATATAATTTTAAGCTTTCACCTAAGAAAATGTCTTGGTTTGAAAGACAGGTGTCTGCTAAGGAAGGCAGGAGCCTCCCTTGGAATGGAAAATGTAAACCCCTTCCCTCTGAGTTATTATAATTTTGAAATTAAAGGGCTTTCAGGCAGAGATATGAGAATAGGGAGAACAGTTCTTTATTGGTATGTACAATAAGGCAAACCAACAACAACTCTGGCACTAACAACAACCAGAACCAGAACCCAGTGACGCCTTCTCGGCCGCAGGCGCTTTCCCCTTTGGCGCAGTTCCGGTCACAGCCAGCAGGGGCGCTGGTGGCTCCCGGTGGGCAGGGCAGGTGCGATGGTTCCCCCGCGGCTGCAGGGGGCGCTGTGGGGCGAGCTCGGGGAGCACGCGGTGATGGCGGCGGGACCGAGAGGGGAAGGGATGGGAGAGAGGCTCGCCTCACAAACCCCCAGGGGCAGCCGGGCCCGGTGCCCCAGCAGGACTTTCGGAAGCGGCAAGCTGGAACGGCAGGAATGAGCAAAAATCCCAGGGTGGTGGAGGAGATGTATCAAACTCCGGAGCTGTAGTGGTAACTCCGGGAGGTCTGGGCAGGCAGGGGGTGGGGGGCTGCAGTGCAGCGAAAGCTCTGAGCGGTGCTGAAGAAGCGGCGGGGCGGGGCAGCGGCAGCCCGGCTCCAAGCAGGGCAGGGAGAGGCAGGCTCAGGATCTCAGGCACCCGGGCAGATGGTGAAAAGTCCCTGTTTTAGTGAGGAGGGCGTTAATAAGATCCCAGTTCAGCGGCTGATCTCACGAGCAGAGGCTCACCCCACATCAGAAGAAGCAGGACCGGGCTGGGCTACGGCGGTGGCAGGGAATTCCCTTCCCCATGCAGCAGCTCTGACTGCCCTCCTCCGAAGCTGAGAGAGAGAAAGAGAGAGAGCTAGAGGCTGCAACCTCTAGCTCTGTTTTCCCAGTCCCAACCCTGTTTTCCCAGTCCCACATCTCACAGTATCTCTCCCCTACTTGGGAAACCTCAGGTAAAGATAGAGTAGCCAGCTGCACCCCTCCCCTGAGCTGATAACTTCTTTTGTCTCTGGGAAGTATCTAGTCCTTATTGTCTTGTAGCAACATGTATGGGGGAAAATTCCTTAAGAGAGAAAAAAAAACAAAAGGAGGACTCCTAAAACCCCAACAGAAGGATAATAAAAGGCTGCCAGTACTTTCTCCCTTCTACTTTCTTCTGTAATGCTGACATTTGAGTATCTTGCCTTCATTGTAGGGACTAAAAGAAATGTAGAGGATGACTAGACTACAGGGTCTTCATGCTCTTTTTCTGTGTACTACTGAAAGTATTGTGAACTCCCGTTCCTAGGTACAACAAGATAATAGTTAATTATTATTATACATATTATTATAATATTAGAATTATTACTATTACTATTCACATATTATTACTATGGTATAATTTAAGGCACGCTGAGTTGTGAATCTCTGTGACTGTGGTCAACAAGTGCCTCAATGAAGCTGGCTGCATTGATCCAGGCTAGTGCTTCTCAATTTCCTCTCCTTGTTGTGCCAATGACACTTCAGTCTTGTCTTGACTCATTTTAATCTTCGGAGTTTACTGTGCTCACAAAAATTGTGTCAGTTCATGGACTGCATAGTATTCTCTTTGTGCAAATCCTCACATCCTGCTCTCATATCTCTCGTTTTCAAGCCTCAAGAGCTCTTTTTAATATATGGTATTTTAATACTTTCATACCTTGTTTTCTGATGGTGCTTTACATAGTTTTGTATCAACAGTGGTTGCCTTAGCTACTAGTTTAATTTCTCTAATGACTGCATTACTTTAAAACAAAAATCATTGCACAGAATATAATCTGTGATTTGATAGTCTGTACTTGTGACTGGAAAACTATATTTGACCATAGAGATTACAGATTTCTCCATCCAGCTCTTTCCTGCAACATTGCAAGGAAATGTGGCAACATTGTGAAGCAGAGGCCCACATGTTTGGACATTTCCGTCATCCGAAGCACTGCAGTTGTTTAAGATACTTAGATGATCTAAATCAGCAGTGTCCAAAGTGAGATGAGATGCTCCAATGGGGTGCAGGAAGAAAATACTAGAACTTCAATAATGTATGTATATAACTGATAAAATAAGTATATATTCACTAGGTGTGTGCGCTCAGAAATGCTTCACTAATAGGGATGCATCAGAAAAGTGAGGTTGTAGGAATCTCTTTATGTCACACGGAAATCTAAGTAATTGCTGTGCCCTGAAAAATTTGTCAGTGGAGACTACGGATCTAAATTTTGCTGGGTTTTTTTGTTGTTGTTTTTGTTGTTGTTGTTGTTGTTTCTAATGCAATAGGAGGTTAGATTATTTGCTTATTTGGCCGTGTGTCTTCCTCTCAATTGAGAAAATTACAGTACTTGGTAGTGTATATCTAGTTCTCTTGATAATCCTGATTTTTTTTTTTTCCCTTCCCTTCCCTACATTTAAATAGGTGTCAGATAGGGTCATTCAGGCTGCAGGGAATTTCTGCCCAATCTAGTTCTTTATTTTATGTATCTGACAATTAAAATATTGTCTTAATTTTCCTTGTTGGATTTCTTTGTATTTTTGAGCATCTCCTAAGCAAAGACTAAACTGTACTTACGTTGTGGTATGACCACACATCCTGATACAGAAGCCTGAAATGTGACCAGTTCTCAGTCTTGGAGAATCAACAAATGTGTTTTAATTGTTCGCAAAGGAGATGAGTATTTGGAGGTCGATATTGTAGCTGTATCGTTGATCGGTAAAGAGGTCAGAGGGGTGAGGTAGCAGAGAAGCTGCACTATGAAAGCAGGTCAATCTGCAGCACCTGTTTGTTCAATACAGGTGAGCTATGTCCTTGTTCACATAATGCTCATGGTGGTGGCAAACATTCTTTTGTCTGTGCAGCTGTACAGACCCTGCTAAGCTACCTAGCTGTACCTGTGGACAGAGTGTGCCTTTTGTAATACCTTTCTTTATGACTGATGTAATTGTAAACTAGGGTTTTTTGACTGATACTTGGGTGTATGTCATGCAAAAGATAAATTTTTCAGGGCAGTTACTTAGCTTTCTGTGTTGCATAAAAAGATTCCTACAACTTCACTTGGAGCAGTTCACCTTTATATCTTTTCAAAGTGGGATTCTTTTGAGCTAATTTGGATATGTGGATTATAATTTGCTCACCACAGAGATATAAATATTTGGCAGGATATTGTTGATAGTGGTCTATGAATGTCCTTATTAGGTCTAAGGAAGAACACCCAGCCCCCTCAACTACCCCCCCAAAACAACATAAGTTTAACTCTCTTCATCCAGGAGTTTTCAGGACAATACTATTTTTGTTTTCAATTTCCTCAGAAAAATGTCTCATCTCCCTTCTCTGTACCCCAATACTTTCATGTGGTGTTCCATGGGAACCCCATAAATATTAGAGTATTAGGTCAAAACCAACCTATACTAAATTTCCTCAGAGAATGAAAATGATGAATATCAATTAGTGGAACCATAAAAGAAATTTACCTTTTTAAGCTGCTTAGATCAGTCATACAAAAGAGCGCAAGGAATTCTTATGCCTTGAAGCTAAGACTGGATTAAGGACATAGAAAGGAATAAACTTTACATCTGCTGCCATATGGAGACTAATGCAGTACTAGCAACATTTTAATGAATAGGTTTACAGGGCATTGGGTGTAAAGAAGCCAAAATTTTTTAATGACAAGTATAGAACATTTTTAAGAATGGAATTTTTAAGGCATAACTGAAACTTGCATATCAGGACAAAAATGTTCCTTAGTAACAGGAGTAAGACAATAGTACTGCCAACTTCAGAAGACTAGAGCTAATATAAGGCATTACTCGGTTACCGGTCTTTGAAAATTTGCTTCCTGTTTATATTTTCAACAGGCCTTAACTGAGGAGTAGGGATTACGCTAACCTTTTGCTGAAAGATGCCTTTTGTGGGAAAACCATTTGATAGCCTCTGATTCTAATAGTTATTTATATTATTGTAATGTTTTATAGCATTACTTACATTGTGTAGTATATGTAATTTATAGTTTTATTTGGATTTTATGGCTACATATAGATACATAACAGTCCATGCAATTTGTGACTAAAGGAAATAGTAATCATTACTTCAAATGAGACTATTAAATACAGTTTGATTTCAAAGGAAAATAAAGACATTACAAGAAATATGTTCAGATGCTTTACATGGACATGCATTTAAATAGAAAGGCAGATTTTCCATTCTGATGCACTCTTTCTCTTTTTTACATCTCTGCACTGAGGAGAGACTATCTCTGAGTACTGGAAACCTAAAAGCAGTTTGTTTGAACTTTGGTTCAGTTCTCAGAGGTGTCCACAAATACATACATGCCTGCAAAACTGAATAAAAAAGGATCAGTACACAAATAATTTCTTTCTCTAAATTTAGTGGGTTTTATGTTAAAATGTTATCCTAGGACAATAAGGACCAACTGAAAATTTGGTCTGTATTAAGTAAAACATATCACAGACAGCACAAGTTGCTTGGTGAAGCATCCAAGCACCCCTTCTAACTGAAATGTTAACATGGTTCTGAGGTCTTGCTTATTTTCTGGGTTTTTTAAGTGTTCAGTGACCTGTGGAAGATGGAATTACAGTATTTCAATGTGCTGTAGTGTATGCATGTCATGAAGGGGCATCGTAGCAGCTATTGCAATTTAAGGTGATTTAAAGACACTTCTCTGTAATCACAGGTATTCATTAGCAAAGTTTCATTAACTGATAACTCCAAATTTGTACATATCACTAGATTTGCAAGCACACCAGAAATCTCAAATGTCTCCATTGTATCCCCTAGTATTTCTACTGTAACTCACACAGAGGTTAAAACAATGCTTCCCCAGAGAAGCCCGCTGTCTGATGCATAGCCAGACTGAGACAGTCTTTGAAAAAGATGCTTTGGCAAAGTTCCTGTAAGCCCTACCCTGAACAGGAGCCTAATGTGTCCTTCAAGGTATCCAAGTTACAACACCTAGAGATCCATTTATCTAAAATTCTTAAAAGCTTTTGAACATCTTGATTTAAGTGACTTTTAAAAGGTATTTAGCAACTCAAGAAAACCAAGATGTGCATTAGTCTGATTTCCACAATGACTTGTTTCATATAGTAGCCACTTTCGGCTTCTGCAAAGGAATTCTTCACATGCCAGCACAGTATTCTTGCTGTGGCAGCCTCAGATGTTTCCTTAACTTGTGAATGTAAAATGTTCACGAAGAACTTTGTTTCATAAGCCATTTGCATCAGACTCCTTTCAGAACTGTCCATGTTCTTGTTTTGGCAAGTCTTTAAACTCTCTGTAACTTAGTGTATTTCAAAAGCCTTGTAAATGTAAAAAAATGCAGGTAATTTTCATTAAGATAGTAGTTTGATACTCATGTTTCATTTCCAGAAGTAAGATATGTTTGGAAAAAACACACTGCCACTGCTGAGAATGCAGTTTGAAACATAAAGAGTATGGAAAATTAACAACACTGATGTAGGAGTTTGAGTTCTTCTTTTGTTTTGTTGAGTTTTTTTCTCTTTCTTAAGGAATTTTCCCCATAGGTGTGGTTAATGGGCCATAATGACTGGACCCTTCACAGACAAAGGGGGTTGTCAGCGCAGGGGAGAAGGCCGGTGGCCCCTCTCTCATTTCCTGGGAGTGCCCAGGTAGGGGGAAAATACCGCGAGACAGGAGACGGCAGGGCGGGGGGACAACCCTCTCTCCTGGGGCTCGGACACTCTCTCGCTCTCGACTGAGGAAGACGGATGGGCGGCCAGGGCTGTTTGGAGAGTTTTTTGGCTGTCGTCGGGGACCAGCTTGGTCCTGCTTCCCTTGCGGCACGCTCCAGAGCGTGATACATCTCCTCCACCATCCCAGGACTTCTGCTTGTCTCTGCCGTCCCAGCTTGCCGCCGGAGCGCCCCTGCCAGCTGTGACCAGCACGGCGCCAAAGGGGAAGGTGCCCGTGGCCGAGACGGCCCGTTACTGGGTTTTTGTGGTTTTGTTTTGTTGTTAATACCAAAGTTGTTGTTGTTTTTGCCTCATTATATATATATTAGTAAAGACCTGTTATTCCTATTATCATATCTTTGCCTGAGAGCCCCTTAATTTCAAAATTATAACAATTCGGGGGGAAGGGAGTCCACTTTTTTTTTTTCCATTCCAAGGAGGCTCCTGCCTTTCTTGGTAAACACCTGTCCAAACCAAGACAACTGAGAAAGCATTTATTTCATGGCATTCCAAAATCACCACGAGCCTTCATGTTACCTGCTTCTTCATTTCTCAGCACTTGAAGATTTCTTTGCATTCCTGACCCATTTCCAGATATGTGATGGCACCAGTTTCTAGCTTCTGCTTTTCGCTTTGGTAGTCTTACTACCGGAAAAAAAAAAAAAAAGAATAGAGGTAGTGTTTATCTAGAATTTAGGACAATGATGATACAGAAGGGAATGCAGATGGCAGCAGGGAGAATTGTCTATACAGATGCACTTGCCAGAGTGTCTTGCCATTTTGGGTAATGCTGCATGCTCCCTTGCATTTTAACCTGAATTAAAATGCAAAAAAATCCAGTGATTGCAATATTGATCTATAATATTGATACATAAAACATACAGCGTTTTTCTTGCTGATGATCTCATTACATTTGCTGCTTCTTTTATAAAGCCCCCACTGCTTAGAAGAAGGTGCATTCCTTTCCTGGGATGAAGAGGGCCTACTGTACTCGTATCAAGGTGGGAATTACACTGAACACTTCTAGAAATTAGGTTAATACCTAAGTATGGATTTATGTACCAATTTGTGTAATAGACTGGGACTGGGACAAGAACACATGTGATGACAGTGGGAGAATCAAAGGATCCTTGGTGCCCTGCCATTTCTTTAATCCCTAGGAGACTACATCAGTGCTCACAGTACTCCTCCTTGTTAAACATGAGCCCAGCCTGCAGTTCGAGTTCACAGATTCAGTTAAACCTGTGTTTAGATATACAGCCTGAGAAGCAGATTTACTAATATGAATGTCTTTCCATGGCATCAGATTACTTTTTCTACTGTGCTGGTTGGTAGGATTGTCCAGTTTAGTTTGTTTTCTTCATAATCTGGAGGTTGAAGGCTGCAGAAGCAGGGAGACTCTCCACTGAGAGCTGGCACTAATGGAAGACTACTAAGGGAGACTTACAGGCCTATCATAAGCAACACCAGGGATACCTCCCTAGACAATTTCGCTTCATTCATTGAGGCTCACCAGTGGTCTTGCAAACTCAGTCACCATAGGCCTGAAAATCCCTATAATAGTCCTTTAATAAAATAAGCATTCAAAAATACAGTACAATACAATACAACAAATAATGTTATAAACATTTCTTAATCTAGGAAAATATATAAATTATCGAAACTCTAAGGAAGTATTCATTCTTTGGACATTCATTGTCGTTTCTTGTTTTTTCTTCCAGTATGTCTAAGCATGCTATATATCCTATGTATCCTTTCATCCTGTTAGATTTTCAATACCAGGGCTTAATTTACTTGTTTTAAACACTTTTAAATGTTTAGCATTATCCTTTCTGAGGGGTTTCCATTATTGATAACCTTTGTATTATTCTCTGGTTTCAGCATCACATTTTTTTTCTTAAATCTCACAGTTTATGACTAAGGCAGACTTTGAAGTTAGGTAGCCATGGGGGAGTTTACTGAAGGTCTTCATATTGGACTGAATTCTTGGAGCTTTGGATTCTCAATTCAGTGGAATTTGAAGTTTTTTCTTGTCCATCCAATTCTGTATCCTCATGATCACAGTAGTGATATTTCCAGAACACTTACAGTGCTTTTTCAAAAGATATCTTCTCTGTCATCAGAATCCCATCAGAAAGAAGCTGTGCAAGGTCCTTTTGTACATGTTGAAGAAAGCCTTCTTTACAGTGTGTTCCAACTATGCACACGTAAGAGAAACTAATTATTTCTTTTTTTCCTGGAAAGAGATGCAGTGGCCAGCAGATACCTTTCTTAAGTGGTCAGTTTTTAAGAAGTAATTCAATATCACCTCATTAGCCTGGTCTCCTCCTTTCTTTCCTAAGAGTCAAACTATTTTTGAAGGAGGTCTGTGTCTTGATTTGAGACAAGTTAAGGGGGTGCGTAGTCTAAAATGAGTTACCTCCCCTGTAGTTTAACCAATCCCTTTCCACCAATAAGGAGAAGCAAATATGAGTAGATGTAAGTGAAAAAATAACGGTTTACAAAAAAACCCGAGAACAGCAACAGGCAAAGAATATCAGTAACCATCACTAGTTATAGAGGTGGTAGAATCTCACTGACCCCAAGGACAGAGTGATACACCAGCTGGTGGAGTGACCCCCAAGATGGCGGCCCCATTGCCGACTGCTGTGGGGAGAAATGGCAGCAGCCCTGCCCTTCCCCTCCATCCCTCTGGCGGCAGCAGCTCTGTCTGCGAATGCAGCTGGCAGCTTGGTCACGAGCTGGTAGTTACTCAGGGGCTGGTACTCACTCAGAGTCTGGTACTTGCGTAAGGGCTGGTAATTTGTCAGGGGCTGGAACTCATCAAGAGATGTTGTTCTTCTGTTGGCAGCAGAGAGCAAGTGGCCTGTTTGGGCAGCTCAGACTCTTCTGTCTCGCTGCCTCCTCCTGTAGTCCACAGCAATCAATGCTGTTACTCCCACGGGTCTGTTGCAGGACCAAAAACAGTGTCCCCAAGCAATAAAAATAGCACCTCTGGCCATTACTGCTGCAAAATTCACTCTGAAACAATTTTTGATTGTGAAATGAAGCTTCTCATGTTGCTACTGTTGCCAGTAGAGCCAAGAGGCAGGAAGCAAGAGAGGCAAGAGACAAGACAGAGCCTAGAGTCAAGCCAAGAGACAGGAGAAATCAGTTTGCGTGAGTCTGACTTCTAAAAGGGACCAGCACCCCCTTCCGCTGCCCTGTGGTTTCATTTCTGGCTGCAGGGTGTTGAAGCAACAGTAATAATTTTGAGCACAGATAGATGAGGAATACAATAACATTTGGGGTTACCCAGGACAGTGGTTTATATCTCCCCTATCTTTCCACTTCACTCGATTTATCATTTCAACATTTGAAAAGCACAATAGAGCATAATTACACCTAAGAGTGTCGTTTAATATTGAAAATACGTCTTTCCTTTGTTCAAAACAACTAGCTTTTGCAAGACAGAAGCAGTATACCTATGAGCAGTGTTTTGACAAAAATGATTAGAACAGCTCATAAAATACAAAACAAAGATAAAGAGTATGGGAGAGCTTAATGAAGTCTGATTTCACTGTCAAAAAAAGGTAAATCTGAAGTATAACTAAAAATCTGAATTTATATTTGTATAATCTTTTTTTTTTTTTTTTTTAAACAAGTAGCTTTATATTTGGTAAATTTTCACTCTTCCAGTCCACAGAAAGTCATACACACAAGTGGTGGGTATTTAAGTAGACAGTCTGTTAATAAAATTCTGCAGGTACAACTGCTAATTTTGAGACCTCATTTCTTGGCTGCCTCGTAGCCAAATTAGGAATTAGATAACTCTGGTGCAAGTTTGTGCTACAGATATATCTCAATGATGTTATCTCTGACTGATTCTGTGCTACAGACTATTCTGGTGCATGCACCTTTTAATGCCAAAACTATGTTTTTGTCCCTGTGGCTGCGCTGGTTTTGTATAGGTTGACTTTTGGTGAGGAGGGAAAAAGGGCAGCCACGGAAATGACTGTGAGGAGCTACCGGAAACTTCCTCCATGCCTGGATAAGCCAATCACTGGCTGGCTCTGAGGATAGACATTCTACTAAACCAATCAGACAACTGATAACGCCTCTGTGATAACATATTTAAGGAAGGGAAAAACATGAGAAGCTCTCTTTCTTCCTGCCCCTCTTGGGGGTGAGGTAATGGCCGGCCCCGCCAGGCCCCATCCCAGCTGGGCTGGCCGGGCCCTTCCCAGCGTGGCCACCGAGATCCTGCCGCCGGGGGCGGGGGGAGCCATCCCGCCGCCAAGAACAGCTGCATGGTCGGAGCTGGGACTGGGCCTACGGCCTGCGGCTGGGAGCGGCCGGGGCCAGAGCAGCCATGCGGCTGCCGCCATCTTGGCATGGCCAGCGATGGACTTTGACTGCCTGGCCACTTCTAGCCTGCCACACCCCGAGCAGAGAGACAAAAAGCGGCGGCAGCAGCTTCTCCTTTCCTGCACCTCACATGAAGAGAGGCAGCAAATGGAGCTGACACCGCGGTGGCCGGCGCGATGCCAGCAGAGACCATGTGACCTGCTGAGCCTGGATGGAATTAACTTTTCAGTGTTAGGGAACTCTATAAAACTTGCCAATTGATGAAACTTCAGAACAAATAAACCTACAGACACCAATTCTCTCCCGAATCAGAAAAAGGAAAAGGTGAAAACATGTGAAGAGAACAACATGGTAATATTGAGGTCAGTACAAAGCAGGGAGGAGGAGGTGCTCTGAGTGTCGGAGATGGGATACTTCTATGAGCCGTGGTGAGGACTATAATACGACAAACTATTTTCCCTATAATTCATGATGTGCATGGGGAATGCAAAAAATCATCAGCAGCCCATGAGAAGAATGGTTCTCACGCTGGAGCGTGTAAATGCTGAGAAGCTATGATCTGATGAAAGGCTTGGATAGAGAAAGAGAGAACCCTTGCCTCTAGAAAAAAAAGAAGTAGACTTTCTGCTTTTATATTAAGAGCGCGTCCTTAAAAGAATGTACCCCATGAACTTCTTGGCCCGCAAAGAAAAAAGCAGTTGTGGGAAGATTGCTTTTGCTTGTGGGAGGGGCTCACATTGCAGCAGGTTTTTGGGCGGGACTGCTCTTGTGAGATTTTGAATCATGCTGGAAAAAGTTCACAAAGACCTGTCTCCGGTGGGAAGAACCCCATGGCATAACAAATGAGACTCCTCTCTCTAAATGAACTGAAAGAAGATTTACTTTTTTTAAAGGTGACAAACTGACCAAAAACCCCCATGTTTTGTGTCCGTGCAATGTCAATGGGAAAAAAGGTCAGAAGGGTGGTGGGAGGGGGGAGGGGGAAGTTTCTAAAGGTTTATATTCATTCTCATTACCCTCATTTAATTCTGTTAATAAGTTTTTCTTTATACTTTCTTAAAGTCTTGAGTCTGTTTTGCCCCTTAAAATACTTTCTCCCAATCCTTATCTCACCCCATGAAGCTTTTTAAAAAAATTGCTCTTTCCCCTCCTCTGCTCAACTATAAGAGAGGAAAATGAATAAATGATTTTTCTTGAACGCACTGGCCTTTGGCCAGCATCCAACCCACGACAGTGGCTTTGTTCCTCTGTAGGAGGAAGAGGAAAGCAGATTTATTTTACTAATACCAGAGATACTTTGGTGGAACAGGAATGATTTGTCAATATAATATAGCAGACTTGTTTATTATATTTTTTTTCCTGGCAAAGACAGAGATACCTGTTTGCAGACTTAAATGTAGCACTGGCATCTTGTTATCTGTTTTGATTCACTTGGGAATCTTAAACGTCTTCCCATGTCCTTTGAAAATGAACAAACTATTTGAGATCAAAAATGCTTTTCTAATGTCACTGAAAAAATGCAATCTTTGACAAAAAATAGAGTCAAGAGTGGATGTGTAGGATGGTCTCACCAGAGAGAAGGGACATCATACAGGGAACCTGGGCAACTGTGTACTACTGAGGCAGTGCGATGCATGCAGGCAGACTGGGAATCTGCCAGTAAATCCACTAATTAAACTCCTGTACTTGCCTAAATCCCAGCAAACAAGTAATATCTTCCATTTTCTGTTGCTTCCACGGGACTGCTTGTCAAGTACAAACTGGGACAATGCTGAGATCTGGGATTCAAGTTGGCATTCCACATCACTTGAGGTATAAAGAGCATAGCCCAGTTAGTTGACCTGCATACTCAGCAATAGTGGAGTCATATTGAGGAAAGTGGAATTGAAGCCAATTCTTGATAGGATCAAAGCCAGGGGTAAGGAAATGGGTGCGCTTAGGAAATTGACTGAGTCGCTCAAGGAACCAAAAGAAACATAACTGATTTTCATCAGTCTCAAAATGATGACCCCAAAGTAGTTAAAATGATGTAGCTGAGATTAAGGACTAGTTATATAAGGTGACAGCCTACAGATGAGCACAATTAGCCCTAATATTTTATAACATGTAACTCAGATCCTTTTGTAATTGATTGTGAAACTCCAACTGACTATAATGGAGCAAAATGTAAACAATATGGAGCATTGCATACTTGCAATTAGGACAACAAAATGAGGCTAAAGACAGAAAACCATAGCAGTTACTAAGCCTAAACAGAACCCTGTAGAAATACCTATGGATGATACCAAATACCAGTCGTTCTCTTTTGGGGAAGCTGATTTTATGGCAAACAGGTAATGAAGATGCATATTTCTTCCCAAGGAAGATACCAATGATGCACAGGTGATAGAACATAGAAAATGACATTAACAGTCTCAAGGCATCAGGATAACTGAACCATGAAGAGATTATAGTTTGCATTTTTCCATTCTCTGTTTCTCTTTGCTGTACTTTGGGAAAAAATACCAGTGTTTTGTTAATAAAGAAAACAGTGGGTTTACCCTCCAGACTTGAGGTTGTCTATCCCAGAACATTTTAGAGGTAGTCTAAGTGTCATTACTGATAAAATTCCAAAATAATATAAAGTAATGAAAATGGTAATGAAAGGAAAATACAAAAACTATGGAAATTCTGCCTAAAGATTTTCTTGTTGTATCTCTTGCTTGTAGTTTTAGCCTCTCACAGGAATTCACCTGGAAAACATTGATGACTTTTTAGTCATGATAATCTCACCATGTCCTGCAAATAGACACTTAGAAAGTTTTATGTCTGAGCTTTGGGTATTAATGCCTTCACTCTGCATAGCCAAATTAATCCAAGTGTTATGTGCAATTTTGTAGGTTTCTTCTACTATTAATTCAGGTTCTGGGACTTTGCCCTGTAGCAGAAAGACAGGAGAGAGTGTTCAGACCTTTCCTTTGGTACAGGTAAGCCCTGATGCCAGCCAGGGCACAAGCAAGGGGATGCCCGTTGGTAGTTAAGCTGTGAGTTAAGCAGTTCAGAGCAGCCTTTTGGCGACTACCTGCTGGAGATCTGATTTACATTGCCAGCAAGACAATACTATAGGAGCAGCAGGAAAGGTCCTGAACTGTTCCTCGATGTCTACTCAACAGCACAGTGGAAAAATCCTCATTGTGTTTGCTCACCCACAGCCTAACCAGCTTAGCTGGCTTTGTTTCAGTTTAAACGTTAGTGATCTTTCAAAGCTGATCTGACTGAGCTATACTGAGTGGAAAATAATCTTGTTTTAGGTTTCTAGCCTGGGCCTAGATTTTATAAGTCTAATGCATAGGCAGTAGCAATGTGGTAAATTAGAAGTTTCAAAGACTATACCAGTGATATTTCTGTGGAGATCCTGAGAATGGCACAAGTGACTTGTGACTTCTGTATCTGGGAATGTACTGGAAGCTTTTCATTGACGTTTTATCTGGGGATTTCCTAAGATATCTCTACCATAAACTTTTACTGAAAACAGGATCATGGAAAGGCAGTGGTGAGGTACAGCATGGCTCTATATGTCTGCTCTGTATGTATGTGAGAGTATGTCTGCTCTCACATGATGGCTGGGGCCTGCCAAGGATTCTTGTCCATTTGCATATGGTCACCAGAGCATTGCTTTCCCGTTTCTTCTTTTCTCATCCTCCCACAGTGATGCAATCCTCCATAGTAGAGGGTCATAATGATTCTGTCCCTGTACCCCTCCTGTGATACAGAAATCACAACAACCCTGCCATTTGACACACACATTTCATTCATGTTAGTGGGAAGGCTCTCTGCTTGGGCTTTAGAGCAGCCCTGCAGCCATGAGAAAAGATACTGGAAAAAATTTTGAAAAGCCACACCAAAAAGATGTCATAGTTTATGACTTTGAAACTCAGCTTGGCACATCCACTGCTTAATTGATTTATTTTGCCATTCTCTATATAAAGAGAGAACCAGCACACACACAAGCCCACCTCTGATTTTTGTTTTTCTCTAATTGCCTTGATGCTGCCTTTAAATATCCAGGAATTAGTGGGCGCTTCTGGCTTGACTTCTGGCTGAGCAGATGAATGCGAGTGTGCTGATTTGTGCTTTCCAGCTTGCAGCTGTTTTGTAGCAGTGCTAGGGTGCGCTCAAGGAAAAAAAGCAGGCAAACAATTGGCTTGGCTGCATGCCGCTGTCTTTTCTTGTGTCCAGAGGGCAGGAGGGTGGTGGAAGGCTTTCTATGCTTTTGGCTCTCATCCCCCCTTTGTGCAAGGACTCTTCTCATTTCAGCTGTAAAATTTGTCATACTTGTAGGCCAAGCCAATGAATTAGTGACTTTGGGGAGGTTACAGTCATGAACCCTGGCTTTTATTAGATTTGAATGGATTGCTGGCTTAAAACTGCAGAGAATAGGTGTGCAGAACCCACCGGGCTGTATTTATATGCTTTTGCATGGCATTTTACCTGGTGCCAGGGTCTGGACATTCTGCTTGCTCCTATTCCTTTCAAAATTTCAAATTAAAATTTCAAATTATTTCTTATGGTGTAGGCAGTGGATTTTATATTTTTGGATTAATTTCTCTTCTCTATGTTTTAATTGCTGTTTATACTTTGGAGGAAAGATGCAACTCATTCCTGTCAATTCTAAAATACCTTTTGTGAAGGTTTTCTGTGATCCCTTCCATTTCTGTTCTTTAGCTATCGATGTCAAGCCCCACCCCATCCCACTGTAGTACAACTAATTATTTCTTCTTTTAACTGTGGCACATAAAAAAAAACCCTCTCTCTTTTCTTTTCTGTGGTCAGGGTAGTGTGAAATTACGTCACATTAACAGGGTATTAAAGTGCATTGGTGGGGCCAACCCCAAGCAAGTTGCTAAGAGAAGCCAACCTGTTGTGTGGTAGTCAAGGGTTGGCAAAAGGTCCAGGTGGGGCTGAGGTCACACCCTGTTAGTTGAAGGAGTTACCTGGCAGCTCACAGGGGCTGGTGGCAGAAATAATCCTGTGCACCATCTTTCTAGAAAACACAGCATTATAAAAATGTGCATTTAACTGAGTTCTCAAAGGGTGAAATGATAAGAACAAAACAGCTGCAAAGATTTATATTAATCTTTAATGTGCTTATTGCAACATGTGGAATATGTAAAAGTTTTCTTAAGAAAGGATGTTCTTTGATGTTTGATCTTTGTATACTTTCAAGCCTAATAAACAAGAAGGGAGATTTAATCTGTGAAACAGATAGCAGCTAACAAGCATACTCTAAATGATACCCCTGTACCACAAAAATAAATCCTTGTTCAAGTTTAGGGCTTGACATGCTTCAGTGATCTCAGATCTAGGGGGAGGTTTAACAAGGCTTGGGAAGAAAGGATATTCACTGGTATTGGACACAAAGAATGCAGAATTTATGTGACATCTGGTAGAACTCCCAAGATAAAGGAGAAACTAATAAAGCCAACTCAGCAACTCTGCTGAAGTTAGCTCTGACTGGGTAAAAGGTAATTGCTGCAGGGGAATCTGTGACCACTGGCTCACAGACCACCAACCCAAGAAGCTCACTGACTGAAAAGAAGAGAAAGAGTGAGCATGCAGAGTAATTAGCATGGGAATCGAGAGAATCATGAACCAGTGGAAGATGGGATACTAATTAATTAGAACTATGTAACTTGTAGCAGATGAACACTTATTTATTTTTTGGTGAAAAGATATAAATAGTAAAAAGCTTTAATAGTTGGAGTGCTTGATTTGTGGACTTTCACCAGACATCCAGGCTTGTGCAACCTTGAGATAAACAATCAATGCTTCTCTGGAATATGTAATTATTGGCTTGTTGCACAGCAGATAACGAATCTGATTTTTGCAGACTACAGTCTATTTGTAAATAGTGTGTCATTACTGAGTCACTGTATGTGACTGCATGTCCAACAATGACTTTTTCCTTCTCCACTTTTTAAAAAAATGTTTCTATTAATGATTTTCAGTATATGGTACTGCTTCCATTACTGAAATTAAAATTTTGGGTGAAGTCTTACAGCATATTGTAACTTTAGGGATCATAATACCAGTAATCCACACATCATTTCATGTCTGATATAAGATGAATTCTTACTGATTAGAAGAATAACAGGGAGTGTCTGTTAGTGTTTATCACCCACTGAAGAATCTTAGCGTCTGCTAATTGCAATTTTGATTTTTCTGAAAACTACCAGTGCATAATCTTCATCAGTGTCCCTTGGCTCAGGAGCTCCAGTGTTACACAGATTTTTTTATCTGCTTGTTCTAAGGTTACATGAACACTTCCTAATTTTCACACTTTTTGAGTTCCGGTTGATGGTGAAGCAAGAGCAGGAGATATGCCCATGAGTATATGTTTAGATGTGCGTCACAAAGAATCACCCATCTTAGGTTAGCAGATTCTTTTGCTGAACCTTTTGCATGCTTACCTTTGCAGAAAGGAGAAAAGCATTGTGAGGAGCTTCTGGTGTTGTTGAGTGGTAGTGGCTTCATTCATCAGCTCAGCAGAACTTTGCAAGATAAGGCAAGAGGTCACAGGAGAAGTTCTCATACTGAAAATGCTGTGGTTCCCAAGTATCAATGACTAGCAGTTGTTAAGTTTTTAACATAAGAACAGGAAGTTAAAATGTTGGTTTTCTGGTAAGAAGGTTTTGTGGTTATTTTATGACATTTAAAAGTGAGAGCTAATTAGTGTACCTTTCCATGGTCACTGTAACAATAGCACTTTGCTCATCTTTAGGAACAGGGAGACTTCATTGAACTTTAAACTTTGCAGAGTCGTGTAAGTTTTTGCTTTTTTTTGTTTTCTTTTCCCCTACAAAAATCAATTAGAATATTTAAAAAATCCATATTTTTCAAGGTTGTCTTTGAAGCCCAGCTGTTATTAAAA
Source organism: Callaeas wilsoni (assembly GCA_013398955.1). Taxonomy (NCBI): domain Eukaryota; kingdom Metazoa; phylum Chordata; class Aves; order Passeriformes; family Callaeidae; genus Callaeas; species Callaeas wilsoni. The sequence goes on from VWPU01012499.1 coordinate 105,969, forward strand.
ATTATGCTTTCCATACAGCCAGAAACAAAGCTTTCCATAAAGCTGTAAGTGGATACTTTGTAGCCCAGAAGCCTCTACGAAAGAAACATCAACAGTGTGAAACCTAGTACTTGAAAGTCAAAGTTGCCACAGTAGCCTTAGTTCAGGCCCCTTGAAGTTAGGTGTTATGCTACTACCTTTAATTATATCGTTGCATACATTTTTTGCTACTTAAGATTTTGTCTACCATTGTGCTAATGTTAATAAACCTTCCAGTGTTTGATTTTATTAATGGTCCCCTACCCTCCAATTCTGGCTGCTCTATATCCCAGAAATTCTCTTTAAGTGTCCACCTTGATTGATGGGCAGTTAAGCTCCCTCTGAGCTTATCAGTGACAGTGTTCCTTGAAATTCTGCTACCTAACCAACTGCTGTTGTCTAATGCCTTGGAATGTTATTTATGTGTACTAGTTGCCTGGATGAAACAGTATTATACTTACTGGACTTCTGAGGAAAATTCCAACCTAGGTTATGGCCAGGAGGAAGACTGACAGACAACTAAATCCAGCCCTAAGCAGGAATCCTAGATGAGGCTGTTTGAGTTCTGCTGGGCCACAGTAGCTCCCCCAGCACCTCCTTCCCATTTGCAGCACCTCTTGGAACTTGGAACAGCAATTTTGCAGTTTACAACACTTGGGTCACCAAAACCTGGCATTAGGGTCTGGGCTGATACTCCCCTCCTTGAAGCTCAGCCCTCACCTGTTGAGAGGTGCAAAGGCATCCAACATGAGTATTTCACTGAACTTGACGGAAGTTTTTAACAGGTATATACCTCTGTACATACTTCTTTGTGCTTGTATGCATGCATGAATTGATTTAAGTATGATATTCCTTTGTATGTTTCATTCATGTAGTAAGTAATACAGTGACTCTTACCACTGAACTTTGTTAAGTTGTGCTTTTGGAAATTTATATTAAACCTTTTTTTTAAAAAAAAACCAACCCGTGATGGTGATTCTTTAAGTGACATAAGTCACTCATTCATGACAGGTGTGGAGGAAGCTGGAAAAGTGCGGACATAATTTCTTGGGATTTTTAAAAAGGAAGCCACCCCTTAAACTGAATAGTTGTTCTCTTGGGATCTCCTGACCACCTTTTGCGTGAGTCTTTAACAGAGGTAAGGAATCCTAACACTTTTCTCATTATTTGAATTAAAGGAGTGACTGGTGGTGGTAGAAGCCCAATTGACCTAAGTTTCCTAAAACACTAAACAACAAAATCACAGATGTGTCATGCATCTTGGGCTACTGGCCTCTCTTTCTCATTGACATAAGCACTCTCCTTTTCTTCTTCTTTACCAGTCTGAGAGGCTCAAAGAAGAATCAAAATTCCAGGACTATAGTACTGTATTATTTTTAGTTTGTTCTGCCGATGAACACAGGCTTTGTTCTTGCAGCAGTTATTCATCTGCTTTTAAGATGGATGAGAATTGCAATCAGCCTTTTCCTAGTTCTCTCTCAGTGCTCTTTGAGGGATGGTGTCTTGGACCTCTCTTATGAGGAGATAAGCACTCACACTTTTCAGGAGCTGCTAAACTTCTCAGAAGACACAGACCATGTAGCAAATGAGAAAGTATTTTTCAATGAAAAGAATATGTTGGAGCAGAAAATAAATTACTACTTAAACAAGGCCTTTGAGATTGTTCTTAAAGAAACACAAACATTAAAAAGGAGGAAAAACAAGAACATATTTTTAAAATAAAAATCTCATGGAAAAAGATCTTTGTGTTTGAGGAGATGGAATACAGACTCCAATTTCACCAGCTGTAATTAAAATAATAAAATTCTGTTGTGATCTGATTAAAAAAAAATCCAGGAATCCTTATGGAAGTCATTATTCAATCTCTTGGTGCACTGCTGAAAGAGAGAAGAAAGCTCCAGTGTCACAAGTTACTCCACAAAGGCAAACTCCTTTACCTTCCATGAATTCCACTAATTTTTCTAATTAGTAGAGTAATGTTGTTGTCCCAGATGTGAGCTTGTTACCTCATGCACAGCAGCAATTCACACACTGAGGTAAGGTATTTCTATCTTTTATTCTGTATTTTATTCTAATTAGGGAGCTTGGTGGTAACCCATGAAATGCTGGCTCATGGATCATCAAAACTTTACACTGTTCATACATTTTAACAATGCATAAATCATCATTCATTGGTTACAATTACATAACATTTTCACTTTTTAATACTCAAACCCCTATTTATTAGGTGTATCTCTTGTTTCCTATGCTTAGTCTGCAGATGCAGTTCTTCACTTCATTTGAGTCTGGGTCCTGTTTTGAATAGGTGGACACTGAGTCAGTGGCTATGATGGCTTGCTGCTGGAATTACCTTTCCCCGAGTTACTGCTCAATTGCTGATTGCACCCTGGTGAGTTTCATCCAGACACTCCATTCACCTTGGGATTGTCATCAATTTCCCTTAAAACAAAAAATTAGCCAAGCATACAACATTCACAATGCAATTGCTTAGTCATAACTGTCTAGCTACAGCTACCGATTCACAATTAAAAGTTTGATTCAAATTTTGAGGTGCTTAAATCTTGCTGGGCTTGATATGAAGGTCTTAAAGGGACATAACTGGCAGCTTTGGGGAGCATCAGTGCTTGGCTTGGTCTCTGCTTTTTAGTTTTATCAACATAGACTTACATTGGCTGGATGATGGCAACAGCACTAGAATGGGTTGAGGAGTCAAGCAGACGGAGGAGCTGTGCCCGGCCCAGCACCTGCAATGTGCTGCTGTAGTGATCTTCTCCGTGCATTACTCCGACACTGTGCGACATGGCTGTGTGGGCTTTGCATTCAGGGAGATGAGGAGTGCTGGCTCTGCTCCCCAAATCTGTGCAGGATCTTGGGTCTGCATCAGCCGATCTGCCATCCCCATCCAATGTGTATGTACCCATCCTGCTGCAGTGACTTGCAGCATGAAGTCCTCAAATATACAGACAGTGTCAAACCATGAGTGCCTGCAGAGATTTCCCAGCATTAATAAAGGATAAATGCACATAAACAATAAGGATCTAGCCCTTTGAACTTTGCAGCTGTGTTAGGTAAGAGATATGCTATGAAAAGGGTACACTTTTTGACTGTTATGACTTTAATAATCTCTCCTTTAGCCTTCTCTTTTTTGAAAATACATAGGCAGCCATTGTCTCAGGAAGGAGAGAGACCAAGAGCAAAAGATGTCCAGCGAAAGGGGTTTTATTTTCTTGTCTTTCTGTCTGTGAAAGAGTTCATTGTTCCACCTCCACAGTTCATTGCTGCTTGTAAAGAAAGGAGCAAATTACTGAGTGCCAGCAGAGGAAAAGAATGGTATTGAACTGGGATGAACAGGGGTTTTCATCATGACAAGAACAAGCCAGATAAGAAATCAGTTGATTTGTGTTAGATGGCTGATGCTATATTTTAATATTCCAGTAGTGGCCATGCTGTCTCTGATGCCTTTTGGAACTGTTTGTACTTTGATTTAATAGAGAATTAAAACTTTAAAGCAGATTCAGTAAGCCCCCAGGGGGAAGAGCTACTTGTCAGCTGTGATTACATTTAATTAGTGCAGGAGGGAAATTTGCCATTTTGCTCCTAAATCTTAGCTCACTGAGTTTCTTTGGAGTTCCATATTCCCTTTTGATTCTCTAGGTCCTGAGTTACACTATACTACCAATGTTCCTGATGCGAAGTTTTGTAGAAATCCTTGTTGACACAGAAAAAGGTATAAATCCAGTCAGTATAAAAAAATTTCATGTTGCGTGACCAGGTCATGGCAGAATGGGCAATACAATAAGAAAAAATTAACTTTGTAGATTAGTATTAATTGTACCCGCGACTTTTGCGCATGTTGAATTTACTTGGTAGTAACGCAAGCTGCATTGATATAGAGATCTGCAGAGGCAGAGTATTCCTCTAGATAACATGATTGCCAGCAGTTATTTTGCTAGGGTCTTTTGTGCTTGGCTTTGCTATCAAAAAGTCTGAATGATGAGGATCCAAAAGTTTACATTCAAAGTGCACCAGAGCTTTCCTGGAACACTGCTGCTGAACGTTACACAACATCTGCAAACGTTTGGTATCCTATGTGGGTACAATGAAATGGGGGAAAGAGGCTTGTCTTTGGAGGGGTTACACATGGAGGACAACCAGCAAAGTAGCAGGCCAGGCAGACAAAACCTAGGAGTCACTGAAGAAGGGAAGTTGCTATATTCAGGGAACTGGAAAGGTATTGCAGAAACATATCTTATGGTAAAATGAACTAACAAAGCACGCTTTCATACTGTTCTTCTACTTCTTCCACTTTGGTGTCTGACTGCCTGTACATTAACTTGAAGTCATATCAGCAGCAGGCACCGAAAACCCTGTGCATGAGGAACAGCTGCCCATAAGAATCTGTGACTCAGCAACTCCAATAACACTGCCTCAAAGGGAAAAATAAATCAGGTCTTCATGGAGCTGGGCACTGGGAAGTGTCCAGCAAATTTAGGGGCTGGTGAGGTATTTTGTGCTACTCTGCAAAGGATCAATACAAGGGCTGGTGCTTCTGGACAGAGAATTTCCTTTTGACAGGCATGAATTATCTTGCCTCCTTCCAGAAGCATACCTTGAAGTGTCATAACTGTTCAGCTAGTCATTCCTTTTGTAGTGAAAACAGTGACCCATGGAAGCTGAGTTGCTTTGATTCTTCTGGAGGTGAAGGTGGTGCTTTATTCCTTCAGCCTCTGGAGTTCCCAAGGGTGTTCCAAGAGGTAAGAAACCTTGAATCCAAAGATTAAGATTTTCAAACTGAGATCTTTCTTATCCTACAGAGCCCACATTGCTTGCACAGCATGTAAGCAGCTGCAGTTTAAGAAAGAGAGGTGTTGTTTGTGTAAATGTAGTTTAATTTTCTCTTTTTGCCCATTAAACCAAATGCTACTGCCCAGAGAGATTTGGAAAATACCATTTTACAAAGCATGAGGAGAAATTCCATGGAGAGTAGTCCTTCTTTCTTTGAGCCAATAGGCCAAAATGTTTAAATAGATGGCATGTGACTTCAATAAGGCACACTGAAGATGAAGCAAAAGTGTGTTCTCAGGAGACCTTGGCTAGTGGTTCACACCCCATGAACTAGGACACCTGACACAATACGCTAGTCGAGGTCTCTTTTGCCAAATGAATGTCTTCATGTCTGTATGAGATGTTACAGATATCATATCCCCAGCAATTCTCCTTTAGGAAGTGGCATCTCCTAGTGCACGGAGACTTGCCTGGAAAATTGATGTCTTTCTCTTTCTGCAATGCATCCTGTACTGCTTCAGACAGTACCAGAGCCAATGCTTCAGAATTGGATTCTGAGGTTGATATTACACATCAAGGATCACTTTTTCCCAAAATACGCTCTGTGGTTTCCCTGCATCTGTTTTGGTTACTGTTAGTTCCTGGTATAATCAAGTCTTCATCAGCTGTCGTAGATGGAAGAAAAGAGGAAGATTCAGAAGACGGGAAAACACACAGTAATGTCCATAAAGCTAGTCGATAGCCATCTTGAGGACTGCTGGGGAGAAAACAGTGGCAATAACTGTAATTCAAGAGATATGCTCACCTTCATCGTAAGAGTTCTGCTTGTCAGGCTATCAGCACTATATTAGTTAGCACCTACATACACCAATGGAACATCATGAACTCCCAGGTGCTCTATGTGCTTGCAGGAGTTCTCCTATGTTTTTGTCCTTGTTGCTGAAGCTCACAGATCTTTGTCTTCTGTAGCCATGCTTTGCTGTCTTCTCCTTGATGATGTCTCTTTACTGCTCCTGGAACCACAATATCCTAAAGGAAGTTATTCTGTGTTGTCCTTGCTGAAGCAGGTACCCAGGCTTCTCTTCCCTTGGTCTCATGCTTCTTCTCTTTATTGTGCAGCTGCAGAGGACACAGAGGGACCTGTGACTTCCCATGCATCCCCAGTCTTCTCACCAGCATGGCAGGATGAAAACCAGAAAGAGCCTTTGCCCTGTGTAGGCTCTCCTCAACAAGAACACAAACACTTCTGTATGACACAATCCAAAACAGCCCCATGCTAGCCACTGTGAAGAAAATTAACTCTTCCCCAGCCAAAACCAGTGCAAGCCTCTAAAACTGCTCTCACAGCTGCTGACTAGCACAATGCTTGGCTTGGAGCCAGCTTGCAGTGATCAGTGTACACACACCATGTATGTAGTGCATCCGCCTGACTATCAGAAAAGTGTGGGTTGCTGTGCACTGGCACTGGCTGTTTGAAAGAGTCAGATCATGGGATGGCAGGAGAACATCCCAGGATTTTTCTCATGTGATCCTAAGATGGGGCATAGCATTTTTCAGTTCCTCCATGGCCTACATCCAAATACTAGGAAAATGCCACCAGGACTGGAGGTCAGCACTATTATAAGCAAGTGAAACCATTAGAGGAAACCTTTGTCTTAAAGCACCAACTCACTGTAAAGTGAAAGCTGTTGGAGTGCTGCCACTGTGTGTCTGCTCAGATGGTACGCTTACCATGAAGTACATAATCTTGATGTAACTCAAAGAAAGCAGAAAAGTTCTACGTAATTTTCTGTGCTGGGTTGGTTTGTGTTGGTGTCACTGAAATAAGTGGAGTTTCACAAGTGAGATGTGTATATTCATTGCAACTGCTCTAGACTACTTTTTAGAGAATTTGTTTTCTTATTTGATATGATCTCCAAACTAGAATAATCCTGACCATGACAAAAGAATTTAGCTTGTCTTTAGAAAATAATGTTATATAGGCATTCAGCAGTCTGGGTGTTGTCCTGCCTTTTTGTACCAAAGCTCCACTTATAAGCTGGTGGTGAAGTCCTTTAACATTATAAAAATATCTCAGAAAAAAAATTACCAATCCTAGACTAATTATAAGTTGTGTTGTCTTCCCAGTTCTGTTCCAAGTTATGGCCTAACTACAAAATGGCAAGATTTGTATATTGTTATAAAATGCCACAGACCAGAGTTAGAGCCATGTCAGGGTATGGAGGCTGAGCTGCCAGTCTGACTGAACACTGCTGCTGTGCTCAGAGATGCTGCTAGGTCAGCAGACTGCCAATTTCCTGAACACTGATTCAGAAAATCTGTAAGCAATTGGCTGGAAAATGCAGGATATTTATCTCACTGTTTCATTATTGCTGCACAAGTGTCACAATTCTTTTTCTTCATCAGTGGTGGTGGGCTGACCCAGACTGGATGCTAGGCACCCACCAAAGCAGCTCTCTCACTCCTCTCTGCAGGTGGATGGAGGAGAGATAATATAACAAAGAATTAATGAGTTTAGATAAGGACTGGGACGGATCAATCACCAAATACTATCATGGGCAAAACAAGCTAGATTTAGAGATATTAACTGAATTTTGTGGCAGGACATATCCTCCCCCTCTCTACCACAGATGGTTGGTGCAGATATGGAAGAGATAACCCAGGGGCTGAAAGGCCCAGCAAGGGGTCATGTCTGGCACCAAAAGGGCTCAAGTCTAGTCTGGAGAGCAGATGTGGAAAGAGATAAAAGAAATATTCTTGACTGAGAGACACTGTTTTACAAACTATAAAAAACACACGATTTATCACAGAGGCCGAAGCCTTCTACACACACGCTCTGAAAGTGTGGGGGACTTCTCCCCGGAGTTTGGACGCAGATTCCACGGTTACTTTCCTGGGACTTGAGGGAAAGGCTCTTGATGTGTGCCTCACCAACGATTGGATGGTAAGATACATTGGATCCTAAGTTATATTATTTCTTCGCTCGCTGTAAAATTAATGGTACCTTGAACCTCACGCTGTATATATCTACTAGTAGTTTCTTTTTATTCTTATTCCTGTGTAGTATATAGTTTGTTATAAGTCTTATGCCTGTTAGTTTTGTGTCTATTAAATAAAGAATTCATTCTATAATAGACCGAATCAGCCATTATTAAAGAACTTATGAACAAAAGTTGCTTTTGAGGTGCTGGCCACCCCAATAAAGCTACTGCCTGCTGCCAGAGGCCTGGGCAAAAGGCAGAGACTTATCTAAATCCTCACATCCATTCGTAACAAATTTATTACTAACAAAATCAGAGCAGGATAATGAGAAGTAAAACAGACCTCAAAACCACCTTCTCCTCATGCCTCACTCCTTCCCAGCTCTACTGCCTGCCCCAGCAGCGCAGAATAACAGGGAATGTGGGTTATGGTCAGTTCATCACATGCGGTTTCTCTCGCTGCTCAGGGCGAGGAGTCCTTCCTCTGCTGCACTGTGGCATCCCTCTCAGGAGAGACAATTCTCCATGAACTTCTCTGATGGGAGTTCATTCCATAGGCAACAGTCCCCCTCAAACTGCTGCAGCGTGGGTCACACTCCTCCATGGGAAACAGTCCTTCAAGGACAGGCTGCTCCATTTTGGGCTCCTCCCTCCAGAGGCCTCCTCTCAGGCATCTCCCTGCTCAGTGCCTGGAGTATCTCTTCCTCCGCCTTCTCCACTGACCCTGGTGTCTGCAGGGCTGTTGCCATCAAATGTTCTTATCCCACTCATCTCTTGCCGTGATTACAACTTTTTGTGTCTTTGTCTTCTTAATTATGTTAGCGGCGAGGGACTACCTTCATTTGTTATTGGCCCAGCCTTGGCCAGCAGCATCTTGGCCTTTGGAGCTGCTAGGCATTGGCTCTGTTGGACATGGAGGAAGCTTCTGGAAGCTTCTCACAAAAGCCACCTTAGCAGCCCTCTGCTACAAAAACTTGGCCATGCAAACCCAATACAAATAGTTAAGTGAGGGAAATATTAATTTAAGGGCATGAAAATAAAACCAGACTGCCACTCTGGGCACTGATAGAGACAATGCTGAGATTATGGTAACAATGGGGAGCAAACTCCTTTCTTCTCGTCACAATTTTCTCATCTTTATTTCATTGTCCAGCTTTCTTTGTAAGAAACTCAAAATTTAATAAAGAGCAGCTATATTTACTCTGTTTGACTATGTGAGATTAAATTACTTTTTGTCTTACAGTCAGCTGCTGCTTACTTATTTGCTGTACAGTATGTAAGGCCACAATTTCAATACTCTCCTCAACTGCATGAAAGAAGACTATGTGTTTGTATGTGTGTGTTCAGACTGTCTTTTCTCTGTATGTGGTGAATGGATGCCAAGTACATTGTCCTCATTACCAAAATACAGATGAATAAAAGTAATGCAATATGCAATAATCTGTTTTTCATGTGCATGAGGTGTGCAGGCAGACCTGTTTGGTGCACCTTAGCAGCCCAAGTGTTAAAGATTTGCTCTGCAGTGTCTTGACACAAAGCTTTCTGTAAACTAGATTGCAGGCTGATGCCTTGTTATTTATTGGTGCAAAATATAAAGACACCATGTATCTTTCTCGTGTAACTCACTGGGTAAGAGGAAGCAGGTGCAACCACTATGATCTTGCAGTAATGAGTACCTCCATTAAAGGAATTGAGAGAAATACAGCAATTAGAAACTTGCAATATCTGTTTAACGTTCAATGTTAGCCCTGTATCTGAAAATGATTGTTCATTTTAAAAAATCTGAACATATTTTCAAAGTTCAGGGCTCTTTACTGTCTTTCCTTGAACTGACAACATGAGAAAATAAAACCTTGGGCAATATTCGTTCCCCAAGGCTACACTCTCTCTTTCCTCAGGAACATACAACTTTCTGAGACTCTTAAAAAAATGTCATAAATATAAACAATTAAAGGTGGAGCCTAACCTACCATATCAGCACTGTTTAACTCCATGCTAATGGCTGAACATTTATTACAGCTGTCAGTGCAGTTCTTCAGTGACCCCTAGCAGTACTCACAGTCCCTTAGGGAATTGTATTTTAAAACAAAAGCACTACGTAACACTTGGAAATATGACAACTCTCTGTAGAACCATAAAATTACAGGCAATTTTGCACAAGTGTCTATTGAGAGGCAGCAGAGAATCCTTCCTTCTTCCATGCAAAATTAATTTTAAAACTTCTGCCCATACTTCTCTGCTTTTAAACTAGAATACAATGTGTTTTTCTCTTTCTTGAATAAAATTTATTTTAAGAAGGTGTACACAACAAATTTGTGTGTCTGATGACTTGGAAAATATTTATACTTACATTCAGAACATGTTGGACTCTACTGAGGGGTGTACATTGTGCATACTTTAGTATATATGAAAGTAAAAAAATAGGAATGTATTTGGCGTATGTCTAGATGTTGTTTACTGTGGTTGAGCAAAGTAAACATAAAAGGTGCCACACTACATTTCTGACAAGCATTTTGTTAGAAAATGTGCAGCAAAACTGTGTTAGTATCAAAGTTCAGAAGAAACCTAGCCTATTTTGCAGGCTGGCATTTCTCTTAAACAAAGTGAACAGGAAAATGATTGAATCACATGAAGATTTCCCTATCAATGTTTAAGTGGAACAGTTACAGTATGTAATAAATACCTTTTTCTCTCTTAAGTATGTGTACATTACATTTTATATTATGTATAATTTAATGTAGCAGTTGAAAAATTGACAGTAATACAGTAATATTTTAAGATATTTTGAGCATTCCATCACTTTCTCCCCAGGTCCTTGAATTTCCTTTCTGAAGAATTTTGAAACTTTGGGTTGTTGGCCATTCAAAAGCATAAAAAAAGTGAAAATTCTTCATAAAACTGCCACTGCTCAGTACTAGTGATGACTGCTTTATTGACAGAGATGGCAATAACAGATCAGATTTAACACTTCAGAGAAAGTGGAAGAAACAGATTTGAGACCGCTACAATTTGAAAATATAGCTCAGTTGGCCAGAGCATGGTGCTAGTAATGCCAGGGTCGTGGGTTTGATCCTTGTACAGGCCATTCACTGAAGAGTTAGATGTGATTATGCTTGTGGGTGCCTTCCAATTCAGAATATTCTGTGATTCTGTAATTTAGTGTTCTTGAAATTCATGATAAAAATACTGTCTTGCTTTCATACGTACAGTAAATTTGTTGATAGAGGATAGCTTAAGACTGGGCAAACAAAAATGGCTTTTCTATCCTCTATTTTTCTGATTCTATGAAATGATACCATGTGCTGTTAAGGTATTAAAATAAGCTTTCAATGCTCATCTTCAATTTCCAGCTCTACATTAAGAAATAGCAAAACATGGGGCATTACTCAGGCTCAGCATGCTGCCTGTCACTTGTGAGTGTACTGTGATCTGACATGGTCAGAAAATGATCAACCCTGATTCTGAGCCTCCCCCCAAGGCCACCATGTAATTTAGAAAGTAACTATTGAGTAGTAAGATTTTCCTACCATCCTGTTTGTCAGGTAGGACAACTTTTTTCATGAAGAAAGAGGATGGAGGCAACTAAACATTTCAGTTAAATAAAATGCTGAATCACCTCAGGGCAAATGTTAAATCACACAAGTGCTTCTGATTTCTATGACATCACCATTGTAGTTGGAGGAAAGAGGTTCAGGTAGGAAGGTAATCTAGAGTCTAGGTTCTTTACATCTAGGTTCTTTACACTAGGCTTCAGCTTTCTGAGCAACTGGCATGGTCTAAGTGGGATACTTTTTGCAGGGCATGCAATTTGCTTCAGCTTTCTGAGCAACTGGCATGGTCTAAGTGGGATACTTTTTGCAGGGCATGCAATTTCAGTTCAAAGAACAGGTATAAATTGAAAATACATGATACAGGAAACTAGCTGTGTACTTGTAACCAACACACGCAAGTACTCAGGGTGAAACTGACATTTTAAGAATGCTGAAGACTTGTCCAGTTATGGAAGTCTTTCAATTTTCATTATAGGAAGGCTTAAATAGCAAGAGAAAACCTCAAATTTTGACTTATTGTGGTTTTTTTGTAGATTCTTCTTAGAATTTCATAAACAGACTGCATGAGATGTAGCAATATTCAAGAAAGCCCATTGTTCATCAGTAATGGTTCGGTCATGCCTTCACTAGCAGAAGTCTGTCGCTGCACTTTTGTATAATTCTGCATTTCCTTTTAATAGCTGCTCATCAGCAGCCATTTGGTTCTATACAGAGATGCTCTGAAAAATCTTGAGGATGCTAAAAAACGCCACCTTTGCAAATCCACTCCTTTGCTGTGGCATTTGACAAGAATGATGTGGCAGAACTGGAAATAAAAGGAAAGAGACTTAAAAGTTTATAGAATTTACCAAGGGCAGGCCAAGGAGATAATGCCATGACATTAAGCAAAAGCGGTACTTTAGAAAAAGTTTTCTAACTGGGGAAGCATTAGGCTTGTGCATTGGCAAAGAATTGGTGGAAGTCTGTATGCACCTTTCATAAAAGGACTTGAAGGTAGTGCTGAATACATGTCAATTCTGGTAGCAGAAGGATGGATGAACTAATTGATCCTTTTAGCCTTTAATTCCTGTGATTCACATTCTATCAGTCAGCACATGGTATATGGAGACAAAATGTGGTGCAGCCAAGTTGGTGTGGTTTTACAGATGGCATTGTTTTCAGCAGTTATTTCACACCTGCCAAGAACCACTTGAGTAAAGTCCTTAACCCATCAAACATGGGCACATTTCAGGCTGCAGAGCCTCACTGACAGTATGGGAAAAAGAAATCCACCTTTTTGAGAACTCACTGTTTTCCTTCCTGAGGGATGGTACTGCCCTTTGTAGGCAAAATGGTTGCGCCAGCCCTGTAGTGTTGACTTCTTACTTTCAAAAATCAAAATACCGCCAAGTAACAGCACAACTTTAAAGTACTTTGGCCTCCCTAAATGTTTTTTCCAGCTTTAAACTCTTTGTGATTACACTATTATTATTTTTTTCCTTTAAGAACAAAAAGCTAATCTCTTTCAGAAAATCAAGAATCTCTGTAATAAGTGCATACATAAGGAACTGCCACGAGATGCTACCAGATAGGTAGTGTTGTACCTTTTGAGGCAAAAGACAGCATAGATAAGAGTGTTATAATAGTTTCTTTTCTTCTGTGCAATGTCATTCACTCATGTCCAGAAATTCTGGTCTGTTAATACTCAGAAAATGTGTGTGTTTGAGCTGTGTTTACCTTCTCAGCAGATCCAAGGTTCCTCTATTGCAAAATAGCCTGGCAATGACATGGTGTTTAAATGGACAAATAGCAGGCAAGAAAGTAAGCAAAGCGATCAGTGTCACTAAGGAAGTAATGATTCATGTTCCACCCTCCCATCAAGCTGCCACCTTTTCAGGTTTTGAAATAAAATTTACTCTTTGTCTTCTGTAAGCCCCCATGTTCATATGTTATTTCTTCTGTTAATCTTGAAGCAAATACATTTTCCAAAATATTCCAGTTGTCCAGGCTGAACTGATCTGGATGTTAGGAATTTAAAATTATGATCTTGTCATTAAATTGATCTGGATAAAGGTGAAAATAACTGCATGAGGAAATTTTACTGCAAAAAGGACAAAACTTCTCATTGAATTACTAGCTAAGACCCATGTTATGTCCTTTTCTACAAGAAAGAGACTTTTTTCTTCCCCCTTCTATCCTTTTTCTGTAGAAGGCTGTCCTTCTGCGTGTTACAGTCCTGGATATGCGTTATCCGTAAGCAGAGTGAAAGGCTAAGTCTTTAAACACAGCTCTACTTAACAAATGTAGAAGGCAAATTGAGGCTGATAATACATTAATAGTTTATTTCTCTGTCAACAGATATTTTTAACACAAAGTGTGCAAACACTGGAAAATACAGATCAGCCTAGAAAATTAGTCGTTCCATTAAGATTGGTGGGATGATTTGCATGGATAAAGTATACTCATGATACTTACTACAGACTGTCCTCTATGGCATGGGTTTTGCTGCTGTGCAGTCTGAAGTCCTGCTCTGAACAGGTACTGGTTAGAAGAAAAAGACAATATCATCCCCATACTGCTACAGCGCTATTATTTTGGGTTGAAAATTGAACAGAAGATTTTGGATTTTTAAAAAATTTATTTTTTCCTGACCTTGACTGGGCCTTATGCTTTTGAAAAAGCAAAACATTAGCCCAGAAAGTAGTTTTTGAACATTTTTTCTACATTGAAAATAATTGTAAGATTTGAAACATAACCTATTCAACAATTTCTTTCCACTTTTATATTTGGAGTACTTATTTTGAAATACATCCAAAACAAAATTTTGGGTTTCCAGAGGTCATTTTAAAGCAGTATAAGTAGTCTGTGAGGTTCTAAATATTTTGGAAGCCTGTTCAAACCCAAGCTTTTCTATTGAAAGTCAAAGCAAGGTTGTACTACTTTAAAACAAACTTATTAACAGTTAACAGAGCTCACAGCTTGATAAGAACTACTTGCTATCTTCTGCTAGTTATTAGACTAACAATTTTCGTATATAAATAGACGTAGTAGAAGTGATTGAACAAGACTGTAGCTTGATCATGTGTGCAGGTGGTCTGCGAGCTGTGGACCTGAAGGCACTGGCCTCCTGTTTCCTGGGATGCAGCTTTGGAGCCGGAACACCTCTGCTTCTCACCAAGACTTGCCTCAGCCAAGTGCAAGTCATCAACAGAAGGAAAGCAAATGCTTTTACTGAAATCTGATTCTGGCAACTCTCAGAATTCAGGAACTGTCTGCCCTGGGAATGGTATCTTTGATTCCTCAGCTTCTCGGTTTGCAGGTATAAATTTGAGAGTCTCAAAATTTTTGACTGCTAATTCATCTGTAGATGCCAACATTTTTAAGAAGCTGACTCTTTTTCACTCTTATAATGCTATCAAGAAGAGGAATGTGGACTGACGCAGGCACCCTGTGAAGATCCTTACAGCTGCTGCCTTCATTCAGTGCAGAATTTCTCTAAACAGAATGTTCCAGTTGTTTTGAAACAATACTGTAGAAGTGTGGCTATTTTCCCTGCAACATATAATATAAAACCATCCTAATTAACCAGTTTCTGTGGTTCCACAAACTACTAGTGGAAGTTAGGTGGAAAGCATTTTTAAAATTGTGAGTGTACTGATCCAGCTGTAGTTCCTGACTGATAGTGGTGCCAGGAAAGGAACTGTGTCTGGCCTATCACCAAGGTATGACTGGGGGGAAGAGGGGCATGCTGCACGTAGCTTAGGTTTAACTTAGTAACTGCAGAAGAGAATGATACAGCTATACAGACACCAAGTGTGAATGCAGATGTGTGACGTCCCTTGACCTTTTATGGGATAAACACCAGAAAGTACAACTGGAGGAGCAATTGTGGGCTCAGAGAGCTGTCCAAGCCATTTATTTTGCAAACCCTGCACAGAAAGCACTGAGGAGAAACTCAGAACTCTCTAGTGTAATGCTGGGCTAAAAATAGCTAAATTGTAGACATGCTTTTTTAGTTTATGCTCTAGTTTCTTAGGATGGTGAAGTTGCTGTAACACAAGGGAGCAGAAAGTTATTAAAAAACCCAACAAAATTCATTGACCAAGCAGCAATATTTGAATCACCATTACCCTGAATGACTATATTCTCTACTTAATCCATAACAGTACTGTGTCAGGGGAGGTTTAGGTTGGATATCAATAAAAGGATTTTCACCCAGAGGGTGGTTGGGCAGTGAAATAGGCTCCCCAGGGAAGTGGTGACAGCACCAAGCCTGCCTGAATTCCAGAAGTGTTTGGGCAATACTCTTGGGCACATACTGTGGCTCTTGGGATGTCCTGTGCAGGACCAGGAATTGGACTTTGATGATCCTGATGGGTGCCTTCCAGCACAGGATATTCTGTGATTCTATGACTTAATTGGTACACACACTTGACAGCAAGTACTTTCAGTCTGTCTGCAAGCAGAGATGAATAATTAGTATTGCAGATCTGACAGATTCATAACAGTGTAAGTTTCATCCAACACACACAGCACACATGCACACAATGTTATGTTAACCTAGTTGATAATTAGGCAAAACTTGTTTATGCCTTATCATATTCATCCTGAAGAAGCTCATTGAATTATCCTACACTATAAATTATATTTCTTATATAATCCCTTGAAATAAAAATTACGAATTTCCAGTCTTGTCATAAATGTTAATTTTCAATTGATGTTGTTGAAGAAGCAGTTTACTATCTGAAACATCTTTTTTAAATAGTTGGCTTTGTTGCTTTTGATGTAGTGAAACTCATACAAGTAGATATTTGGATGTATTAAAATGAGATTACATATGAATAGCAGTTCAAACAGAACAATGTCAGTTTAGCATTTCTTCTTTAAAAATTAGGTATTATTATTTGGAGATAATGACAATTAAACTTACATACTGTATATGTAATGATTACAGCAAGAAATTTGGATCAGCTCTAAAAATGGCCATATTACTATTTTTCTCCTTCCCTTCCAGAGAGTAATGGGCATCACGGAGCATTTATTTCCTTCCAATAATGTACATAACTATGACAGTAATGGAAAGGAGGCACTACCATAGTGATATGTGTGTTTTTGTGAAAATATGGTTTTGCAGTGACCTTGTTGTGAACTGCACTCACAAACTATTCTCACTTCAGCTGGCAATTATGAACAGCCTTCATTCTTCTCCTGTTAAAATTTTTGTCTTGATTTTGAGTATATGAATAATCTTTTCCAGTCTAACAGTGAAACAGGAGTGTTTTGAAAAGTTCTAATCTCAGCAAGAAAAGATCTGCCTCAAGTTGCTGGAACCAAATTCATTCAGCTTTTAATTTTAGATAGCTTCTGAGTTCAGTTGTGAAGTGGGGCACGCATCGCCAAACTGATTTTAAGTGACTTGAGATGCAGCAGGAGTAGGCCATGATGTGGACTTAGAGCACTACAGGAGTTTTAATTTGACGTGTTCATTACAGCTTAGCTTTAGTACTGGGATTTGAGAAGTTTATTAATGCGCTGAAGTAGTTTTCTCTTTGTTCTCACTTCTAGTATTTCCCTTCTTAAAATTTATAATGAAAACATGTTAGAATATAGATAACATCTGCAGAGGAGTAAATCTCATTGATGAAATGTGTGAATATCCACTATCCAGAAGCTGACTGGATAAAAAATCATAAATTAATAAGATTCTACTGTTTTAGAGATTGTTTAAAGCTTTCCTTCTAGGAGGGTGCTTTTGGTTTTGACTTAGGTTTTTTTCCCACATTTATTGAGGGTGGTTTCACTGGTGCCCAGTGTTACTTTTTCTGCAGTTTTTGCCAAAATATGTATTTCCAGCAACAAAGTGTCAAGGTCATAGAATGACATGGGCAGAGAAGGAAAACAAGAGGGAGAAAAGATGCTGAGAAAAATAAGTATGAGATATGAAAATGAGATATTCCAAAGCAGCGTGTACTACCTTCCTTTCCTTGATTAGTTGTGGGGCGTACCAAACATCTGGTGTGTAAAAAAGGTGGATGTGCATGCTGTTTTTCAGGACCATTCCCACCTGTCACAGGGGAACGTATTTCCTGGGGGTTAAGGATTTTTTTTGTTTGATCATCCCTGTTCCAGCCCTCGGTGGAGAGGTGTGGGAGACCAGGTTGCTTTGTGTTGGTTACAAGGAAGTAACCTTCACCTCTTGCATCTGCCTCCAGCTTCAAGATATTTAACCAACAGAAATGTGTACCGGGTTCAAATAAACAAGTTTCAGCTCATGCATACTGTGTTAGTGAACTCTCTTGAGGGAAGTTATTTACAGCTAGTTCTGCCTACCTTTTGACATCACTAGCTTTCTGCCCCCCTTCTCCAAATTCTTGATTAATTTCCAAGCTATGACTAATGCATTTCTCTAAATGCTTTGGGCTCCACAAACCAGCTCTTTTACTTTGATGATTTGTTTCATCATAATCCTGTTTACTAGTCAACAAGACTTTTTTGTTCCCTGAGGGGAACACAGGAGTAAGAATGCCTAAAATTATTCCTAATCAAGATCCAACTACTACATGATAAGAAAGATGAGAGTTTTATTATTGTTAATATGATCTTGTGGGACATCAAATGTTTTGATAATGGGCATCCAGATAAGCACCCAGGTACTTAACAGAGAAGGAGATTAAAGAATGGTGATATTAAGGCTTAAAACGGAAGACTGTACCCTTCTGCCAGTTAGTGTAAATCAGTTAAGAGAACAGTTGCAAACATTTTCTGTTGTTTCATTTAGACTTGTCTGGGCTAGCATTTATCCAGAGATTCACCAGTGTTACACTTTCATTAAAAGTTTTATAGTGTAGGAAAAATAAAGTTAGTTAATCAGTTCTAGCCGTGGTTTAAATACCATTGATTTCTGTCTGGTAAAATGGTAGCAGGCAGTACAGGAAAGCTACGCCAAAGAGACACAGTAGAGAAGCTACAAACACAAAATGACCATCTGTGTGTCTGCCATCCATGTCCAACAGAAAGGGGGGTTTGG
The DNA here is from genome assembly GCA_013398955.1 of Callaeas wilsoni. Taxonomy (NCBI): domain Eukaryota; kingdom Metazoa; phylum Chordata; class Aves; order Passeriformes; family Callaeidae; genus Callaeas; species Callaeas wilsoni. Next base: position 124,310 of record VWPU01012499.1, read on the forward strand.
AGTCTGGCAGGGATTAGTAGCTGGCAGGAGGCCTTTGGGGAAGTGCAAAGGAGCCCTGGAACTCCCTTTAATCGCTGGAGAGGTTCCTATGGGAATGGGGTGATGGGTATTACTATGAGTGTGATGTAGGCAGGAATTCAAGGTCAGAGACTGGAGAGGTCACTGGGATTTTATTTTCTTCTATGTCTGCTCTCTTGTTCCAGGCTGAAGTGAGAATCTTGCTCCATCCAGCATGTGCATGACTATTTCTGTTCTTTGTACCCTGTGTCATCCCAAAAGACATTGAGATCCTGCTGAGTTGTTCACAGAGACACGATCACTAGCAGGATTGCATGGAGGTCCACAATGTTATGATCAAGATATTGTGCTCACAATATGTTTAAAAGTTAATTAATTTCTACACAAAAGAATAATGTGTTGAAGTCACCTATTCATCTGAAAAAGCAAGTGGACATAGTGGACTAAGGGGGCTTTTGTGTAGTTTCTTTTTAATATCACCATATAGAGAGATGTAATATTCCATGGAGGATTCTACAGACACAGAAGAGAAAGTGACTTAATCTAGAACCTCAGCAGGAAGATGGAATAAGACTCACACAGTCTTGTGCAACCAGGCTGATGATAACAATATGGGCAGTTATCTGGGAAGGGTCCTAAGCCTTTGCTGGAATTCCAGGCACATAAGTTGATTTTGTGTAAGAACTGTTCTCACACAAGTTTTCTGAATTCTAACCTGTTTTAAAGACTATGGTAATCTAGGTAATTAAGAAAAAGCACACTTTTTCTTTTGTTACGATCTAAAAATCAAAAAGCTGAGGGTGTTTACTACTCCACCTACTGCTGCTGCTGCTTTATCATTTCTTGTTCCAAAATTTAAGCAGGTGAATTCCTTTCAATTTTTACATTGCAATTGACAACTAATCAGCCAAACTTTTCAGTTCTTGCTTTGCAGATGTCACAGAGCTGATTAGTAAACACTGATAAAATCAGTTGAAGCCTCAGCTGCTTTCTCCAAAACATACTGAAAGCCAGTGTTCAAAAAACAAGAACTATAATGACATTTCAGCCATATCTAACCTGGTTTGAACCTTAGATGCTGATAGCAGTGTTATGTCACCTTTTGGAAAAATGTATCTTGCTTAATATTAATTAGGTGACATTCTATATTTGAAGTTATGCCCTAGATATTTTAAAACCTGTCTGATGCTTTTGATATTCCTCTGATTTAGACTGATACAAAAGTAATCGTTTTTGTAGCATTTTCCTTGTCAGGGGAAAGAATTTTGCTGCATCTTTTTGTGTTTCAATTGGCATTTAAAATATCATCTTTTTAAAATACTTATTTCATTAAATTGCATGTTTAACAGCAAAAGAAGTACATATCCTGCCATGTAATGTGCTAAAATGACACAAGTACATGCTGCTTCAGGCCTGTATGGTACTTGATAAAGAAGAAATTGTTCAGGGAGTTCTTTCTCTTCTATTCCCAAGAATTTAAAACAAACAAACAAACAAACCCCCCCAAAACACAAACCAAACCCAAACCCAAACCCAAAATAGAACAAGCCTCCCCCACCCCCCCCAAACTCACAAAAAACTCCAAAACAAACATCCCTCCCCAAACCAAAACCTGAACAAAAGAAAAGTTAATCAGTCACAGTGACAAGGATAAGATGTACCCAGCTTGGACTCAATGTGCTCATCATTTAGAGTCCTTATCTAGCACATTCTTCCTCCAATTATCACATATTTGTGCATGGAAAGATGAAGTTTGCCTCATTCAAACAGTTCCCAAATTCCATAAAATTTGGGTACGGACAAGTGAGTAATCTTTCGCTGAACACTTGAGACAGTATTCACCAGTATGTGTGTGAGGAGTGGGTGAACCCAGGTTGACAAGGACTTCCCTACTGGACTTCCACTCTATCCCTTCAGTATCTTCCAACTACAGTTAAACCACTGGAGCAGCTCAGAAAAAAAAAAAAAAAAGGGCTATAAATGACATGATAAGAGGCACTGGGGGAGCACTGGAGTCTGCTCCAGAGCTTCTGGGTATTAGGAATCCAGCTTGACCTGCTGAGCATGTGGAGCCATTTCAGCCCAGCAGACATGAGCGGCTGAACTGGCAGGAGCAGGGCACACAAGCAGTAAAAGAACTCATGTTCTTGTTAGGAGTAGATTTCTAGGAAGTTGCTCAGCTGGTGAGGAGCACTTGCTGGATTTCTTATGAAGGCTGACAAGGTTTTAGAGTGGTAGGGTACTTGAGTACCTAAAGGGGGCCTTCTGGGAGAAAGCTGGAGAGGGACTTTTTATAGGGGCATGTAGTGACAAGGGTAAGGGTTTTAAACTGAAAGAGAGCAGGTTTAGATTAGATATTGGGAAGAAATTCTTTATTGTGAGGGTGATGAAACACTGGAACAGGTTGCCCAAAAAAGATGTAGATACTCTATCCCTGGAAGTGTTCAAGGCCAGACTGGATGAGGCTTTGAGAAACCTGAACTAGTAGGTGTCTCTGCCCATGGCAGCAGAATTGGAATTAGATGATCTTTAATGTCCCTTCCAGTAAGGGCCATTCTATGATTCTATGTATTCTGATTTACTCAGACACAAAAAAAGGATTGCTCTTCAATGAATTTTTTAAAAGAGAATTCCTGTAGAAGAATAACACCAAATGAGGAAATGAGGAGTTGGGATGTTACTGACTGTTATTAGCCTGGGCTGTTCCTAGCAAGGATGATCCAAGTCATTGAATATGGCAAAGCTTTTTTGTTCAATGTAAATTGAGGGATCACAACACCCTCCTAAACCAAAGACAAAATTCTTCAGTTAAGTTACCTCTGACAGGCTGTTTCAACTAAAGATATACAGTTAGTAGCTGTTTCTTGGAACTTATTTGTAAATAAATCTGTATAGAATTAAAAAGGAAAGGTTAGGGCATGTCCCTATAGAACTATTAATATTTCTTAGAAGTCTTTCTGTTTGGATAGCCTACACTTAAAAGTGAAGTGTTAAAGGGTAGAGTCTTGATACCAAGTGCAGATGGTTGTGATACTAAGATATTTACTTGACTGACTGAACTTGCTACAAATGTAATTTGTCCTTTATGTATTTCCTCTGAATTCTAGTGGGTTGACTGGTAAGACTCAGGTGACCATATCATTGTAGAAATTTCAGGGAAAAGCATGGCATGATATTTCCTAAGCGATAAATTAAGATCTTTTTCTCATGGCAGTGACAAGGATGTGCAGTGACAATGACATGCTAGGTACTTTCCAAACACACAGAAGAGTCTGTAGTGCAATGGAATAACATCTAGGAGGAAGATGAAGTGAAAGAGAAGAAGGAAGTAGAACACTAAAAGCTAATTGCTATTGAAACAAGTAAGATTCTCCACAAGAAAAAACACGATTAACAAAAATCCCTAAAGACCTTGGTAGTTTGTTTGGTGTTGGGGGTTAAAAACAGAGTTAAGAGTGGAAATAATAATGGCCTGTAGAGAAATTAATGTGTTTTGGCTGCAGAAGAGCTATTAACAAAAGTATATAAATGGCTTTGTGAGAAACTGCCAGTCACAGAGAAATTAACGATTGTTTAGCAGAGTGTCATGAGAGACAATGAATGTAGAGAGACACACTTACAAAACCGTGAAAATAAAAAAAAAAAGCAAACCCAAACAATCATGTAATTTCAAGGAGAAACTGGGCAGAGAACAGCAAGACACATTGCAAAGGTAAATAGCAAATGAAATACAGCACATAGAGCCTACATGTTCATTTCTTCTGTGCCATGACACATTTTCATTTTGCAGTCCTATTCCACTAGTACAGTAATAGTGAGAACACTAGTGCAAGTAATGCACCACTAGAATTGCTGCCAAATTCTTCCCTGTTTTCAGAGGCAAATCACCTTCAGATACCTTACACAGATGTGGGGAGGGGTGGGTGGTATCCTGGGAGGACCCGGAGAGGCCTTGCAATTATAAAAGGCAGGATCTTGTGAAGCCCAATAAACAACTCACTGTCCACATCACTTTTTCTATTCTAGATGAATCATTGTGTCTGCCTCACCTTTACAAGTGCTTCTGTGCAGACCTTGTCTATAGAGGAAAGATGTTCACATCAAAAAGCTCGGACAAGGATCTTAATTTGTTCCAAAGGCTGTTAAAAGTACTTATTGGATGTCTTCAGCCTACTTTTTCCCTCCTTCCATTTTGCATCCTTTCTTACCGCTCTTTGAAAAAACTCCTAGTTATTTAGATAGAGGTGGACTCTGTATAGAGTAGGAACCAGTTCAATGTTCAGCTGCTATGATCCTATTCCTTGTGGCCTACGTAGCTGCAGGAGCAAAGTTGATTCCTGTCCCATTAGTCCTGGCACTTTATTCTGCATGCATTGTCATGACTTCCATGGTAAGTGGGTACTGGTCAGTGTTTGCAACTGCAGCAGCAGCAGAAACAACAACAGCACCATTTGGCACAGTCTAATCTATGTTAGAAAGTGTTTTGTGCAGCCTGAAGGGGTTATTATAGAAGAGCTGTCAGATTGCTAATCCGTTTCTACATGAAAGGAAAGGAAAAAATGTCACAACAGCAAATTGAAAAGAGAACAGAAGTTGAGGGTTGCATGTACTTGAACATCACACAGCAAAGCTCAAAGTTCCAAAAAAATGTTACAGCAAGGTTACATTTATAACCACGGAAACAATTTTTTGGTGATGAAGGACAGTGTGAGTGTAGGAGAGGCTTTTGTTGTTCAGACATAACCTGAATAAAGGCAACAGTGTAGCAGTCTTCCTTCTTCCTGTAGCTCAAGACAGTAGCTCAAGATGCAGGAAAGGGTGTCTGAATAAGACTAATGACCATGGGAGAGCAATAGACGTGAGGAAGTGGAGATCATGTCAATGGGCGAGAAGTACTGACTGAAAAATACACTGGAAACCCTTTGGGGGCTCAGTGAGAATGGGAGAGGAAGGGGGAGTAAGACCTACTGAGGAATCATTGCAGAGACTTCACTGCATCTTGCCATGGTGGGCTTACTTCTACTTATTTCAAAAGTGCTGCAGAAAGGGATTCCAGGATTAACTGACTACATCTATGAGTAGCCTTATGTTTTATTTTTTTTAATCATAGCTTTTGCTAGATGTATTAAGATATTACAAATATCTGCTGAAAGCAATGCTTTTTTCAAAGAAAAAAAAAATGTTGTTGGGAGGAGAAGAGAAAATGAGGAGAGGAAAAAAAAGGCTAGTTCTAACTAATTGAATGTTATTTAGATTCTTAGATGTGAAAATTTTTAGTGACCATTTTGTGCACTTGTGATGTTTTTGTATGGGTTGACTATTGGTAAGGAGGGAAAAAGGGCAGCCACGGAAATGACTCTCTGTGAGGAACTGCTTATCTGTGCCTGGACAAAAAGCTGACTGGCTCTGAGGATAGATATTCTACTAAACCAATCTGACAACTGATAACACCTCTAAAACATATTTAAGGAAAGGAAAAACCGTGAGAAGCTCTCTTTCTTCCTGCCCACTTGTGGGTTAGGGTGTGGCTGTGCCGGGCCTGCCGGTCCCCTTCCTAGCCACGCCAGCCGAACCCTTCTCCGTGTGGCTGCTGAGATCCTGCTGCTGGAAGGGGCTCTCTGGTTCACACCTGAGAGCGGCTGGGGCCAGACCAGCCATGCCGTATTGGCACAGCCAGCGATGGACTTTGCTGCCTGGCCACTTCTAGCCTGCCACACCGCAAGCAGAGGGACAAAAAGCGGTGGTGGCAGCTTCTCCTTTCCGGCGCCTCACATGAAGAGAGGCACCAAATGGAGCCGATGCTGTGGCGGCCGGCACGGTGCCGGCAGAGACCACATGACTAGCAGTGAACGGCATGGCATGTAGCTGTTCGATGCTGAGCCTGGACAGAATTAACTTTTCACTGTTACAGAACTCTGTAAAAACTTTCCAGTTAATGAAACTTCAGAACAAATGATCCTACGAACACCAACTCTCTCCCGATTCAGAGAAAAAAAAAGGTGGAAACACACGAAGAGAACAACATGGCAACACCAAGGTCAGTGTAAAAGAGGGAGGGAAAAGAGGACATGCTCCGAGCGTCAGAGCTGAGATTCTTCTGTAAGCCATGGTGAGGACTGTAATACAACAAACTATTTTCACTATAATTCATGATGTGCACCTGGGGGGATGCAAAATTCATCCACAGCCCGTGAGAAGAATGGTTCTCACGCTGGAGCATGTAAATGCTGGGAAACTATGATTTGATGAAAGGCTGGGACAGAGAGAGAGAAAACTCTTACCTAGAGAGAAAGAAGAAATAAACTCTTACTTTTATATTAAGACAGCGCATCCTTAAAAGACTGTACCCCATGAACTTCTTGGCCCACGAGGTAAAAAAGCGGTTGTGGGAAGATTGCTTTTGTTTGTGGGGGGTCTTGCATTACAGCAGGTTTTTTTTGGGGGGACTGCTCTCCTGAGATCTTGAACCACGCTTGAAAAAGTTCACAAAGAACTGTCTCCGGTGGGAAGAACCCCATGGCATAACAAATGAGACTCCTCTCCCTACATGTATTGAAAGAAGATTTACTTTTTTTAAAGGTGACAAACTGACCAAAAACCCCCATGTTATGTGTCCCTGCAATGTCAATGGGAAAAAAGGTCGGAAGGGTGGTGGTGGTGGTGGGGAGGTATTCTAAAGGTTTATATTCATTCTCATTACCCTCGTTTAATTCTGTTAATAAGTTTTTCTTTATACTTTCTTAAAGTCTTGAGAGCCTGTTTTGCCCGTTATGGTGTTTTCTACTAATCCTCATCTCACCCCATGAAGTTTTTAAAATAGCTCTTTCCCCTCCTCTGCTCAACTATAGCAGAGGAAAATAAATGAATGATTTTTCATGAGTGCACTGGCTTTTGGCCAGTGTCCAACCCACAACAGCACTCCATTATATTTCTAAGCTATATATCCTAATGGCCAACTCTATTGCTTTCTGGAGAAGAAAAGACTGGCAAATCAGCCATTTATTTACTCTAATTACCTTAGAATACACATCTTTTAAACTATGTAAAAACAGTAGTGCATCACAACTTCTGTTAAGAGCAAATGAACTTTGCAGTCTCCTCAAAGCAGGAATTTTATGGCCTGGGCAGTGCTTTCCTGAAGAAGCCTTTTTAGAGAAGCATTTACTTGTGATGCCATAAAAATGCCTGTAATAATCATCTCTTTTTAGTTTATTGAATCTTTTTTCTCTAAAGAATTAAGTGTCTGAGGTACCTCAAAAATACACCCTGCCCTGGGAAGGACTTTTTCCTTTCAGTAGTGAATTCAGTATTCAGGGTTCACAGATTTAAGGATTGCAACTATTTTATCTCCCACAAAATAATGAAAAACAATAACTGATAACATTTTCTAGATAATGAAAAACAATAACTGTTAACTTATCTCCTCATATTTTTATATTGTTGTATTCTATTGTAATGCTCTAACCAACTTTGCTTGACCGTGAGTGACTCTCTGGAGGTGCCTGCTGTATATTGTCCTCTTAATTTCAAGATACTTGTTTAAGGACTTGCCTAGTCTGTTAACATCTGAAAGAAGTGGGTTTGTATCTTTGGGGAGGATCGCTCTTTCTACCAGTGCTTTCTTTTGGCATGTGTGGTAGGTAGCATACTTTTACCAGCAACTGCTGGGGTTCATCATCCCCAAAAGCTCTGGATCATCTAAAGGAGGGTCTGCCCATTTTTTTCTTAAGTGAAGAGCCAGCTTTTTGCTGCCATTAGCCAAGAAAAGGTTGTTCTAGTTGAAGGAATCTCCTGAGCTGTGAATCATTCATATGAAGAAAAATCAGGTAGATTTTCCAAAAATTTTTTTCAACTCAAACCATCTGGCTGGATAAACCAATTTTGAATGGATAGGAGAGTGCTCCTGTAATCCAGTGTCCAGTGTTGTTTATAGTTGGCAGAGAATGGTAACAACTAACCGTCAATCAGAACACCCACTTGCCAGCTAAGCATCTTTCTAGTCCCCTGAATAATTAGTTTGGGTTTTTTGTTTTCCCTGAGTGATCTGTGAGTCAGGAATACCATACAGAAGTCTTCTGTATATGAACTATCCCCATATGATGTGAGTTTTCTGCAGTCTTCTTAACAATTTTTTCATATATAATATGCATTTGCCATATTCAGCCAAGCAGAGAATGAAATCTAAGTTAAAATGCTGAAGTAAGTCACAATTGATTTGGTTGCCAAAACAATGCTTAGATAAATTAATACGGGCTAATAATCTGTTTCATTGAAATCTTAGAAGGATGATTGAAAGAGAAATGTAAGAGCTAAAGTCCACATGGAATCAAACATATTTTTATCAAGCAACCACTTACTGAAAGGCCATCACACTCAAGGCTGTGTTTTCTGAGTGTCTGGACAGGTTAAAAAACAGTAGGAGAAATAGGTTTTGTTTCACACAGCATGGCCCTTTATATTACCATTGCTTTTCTTGTCAGTGCTAATAAGCAGATGCTTTACCCTACAGTCCTGATAATTAGTCTATCATCAGAAGGAGCTGGTATCGCAAGTATGAGTAAAGATGAGGAATATAAAGATAACTCATCTAGAACAAGAAGGACAATGTGGCTGGTGACTATCATCACTGCACTTCAACTCTACAGGGAGAAAAGTAGGTATAAAACACAAGGACATTTTTAACTGCTACAGAAGATTTTACTGGATGCCTAACAATAGAAAAACAGTTCATTTATGTTGTTACATTTTCTAGGTTACTAGCTATGAGAAGCACTCATTTTCTCTGCAATTGCACCTGCGGTGTTAGGTTTAATTTCTGATCAGTAGACAGAGACAGTAATTGAGGTCAAATCCTCAAATTATAGTGCCAGTTTGTGTAGCTGTTTTTCTCTTTAAGAAGCTACTCATTGATTTATTGCTTTCCTACTGTGATCCTCACCCTTTTTTTTAGCAGTTCTCTTTCCTGCAGAGTAAATAAGTAATTGATCACCTGGAGTTTATTTTTCCCTCCCTGTCCTATGCGTAGTATTTAGAAGAAGCTTAAACATCTCAACAATTTTACTGTTTTTTCAACTTTAAACCCATCCAGTCGATTTTTTTTTTCCCAGAGAGTCATAGTGTTGGAGTTCTGGAGGCTATTCAGTTTTGCCACTTGAGGAAACACGTATACATTTCTAGAAGACATGTGGAACATTTTTCATCTTGTTGACTGGAACTGATTATAACTGCTGGGTTTTTTTTTTTGAAGTATGTAATCAGATTACACTCTAAGTTTTGTTCTGCTTTTTTTATACCATCTGTTACAGACTCCCAGTAAACAATAGAAATATATAATGTAGTTCTTTAGCCAGTTAATCATGGCTACATTTGCATAGCATGAACTTTTCATAACTAGTCTTTGGAAAAGAAGAAAAAAAAAACATGTAATGAAAGGTACTTTTCATAAAGAAACTGACTTAACAAGTATTTCTGTTAGCAGTGGTGCTGTTGCTAAAGGCTGTTACCCCTTGCCTTTATTGTCCCCCTATACTTGAATAGCTTTAACTCTACTATTCTTTGTCACAGGCAAAATGCGTTTCCAAGCCAAGTTTCCCTTTATGAATGGGGTTAGCTCAATTTAGTTACATACACTCTCAGTTGTAAAGATATGAGCTGGTCATGAGATCATACAGTGGCTTAGATTAGAGAGCTCATCTGTGACAAAAGCTGGAAAAAAGAAGAAAATATTTCACAAGCAAATCATCTCCATGAGCTGTAACAACTGAAGAGCTGAAACAAGGATGCTGTGGAGGCTAGGCCCTGGTTGGATACCATACAGCATAGCTATTCTCATTATGTTAATGAATATTATTAAAGGTAAACCTTAACATTCTGTAAGTGAAGAATAGAGTCATATTAATTTTCACCACTTTTCTGAGCAGGCACTTCAGTAAGTGCTGTCCATCCCTTCTTTCAGGCTGCAGATCAAACTATGGAATTTCTGTTAGCTAAGTAAAAGGCCTGTTGTACACAACTGTTGAAACTCAGTATGCAAAGTTATGAGACAGATTTCAGCCTGGACTTAAGTGGTCTGTCTTCTGTCCCTAGCTTGTCTGCATTTTTGCAGGATTTACAAAGTGGGGAAACTCATGAAGGAGTGGTGGGAACCACCAATGTTTTTGTGGAAAAACATGAATGAACCTGCTTTTCAGAGTTTTTTGGTAGCTAACATCCAGCTGATAGTTAATATTCAGAAGGTGCAATTTTATCTTGTAATAATTCACTTACTCTTGTCATTTTCTTTCTGTGATCTGCTTGGACAGTGTTTATAAAATATTTCTGTTTCTTCTTCAAATGGATTTTACTTCACTTCTCAGCAGATGAATGTGTTTGATGAAGAGAAGACCAACAAGAAATAGGAAGTCGAGTGTTTCCAAATACAGAAATGAGATAATCTTTTGTAAGGTGAAAACTTGAGAACATCCAAAATACAAGGGGTACTAGCAGTTTGAATCACAGTCTGTCTCCTCTTTCAGAAAACTGTGAAATGATTGCTACTCTCACAACAATGTAGCAACTCTAAAACCTGTTGTGTAGTTGAAAACCAATTTGTCAAGTGAGTTGGTCTTGTTCTTGAGAGAAAAACTTCCTAAAGGCATTTCAGATGGCTCTTGTCAATAGAAGATAGAAAATGTGTTGTGCTTCCTAGTTCATAAGAATACCTTCTGGTTTTATTTGTTCTTCTCTGCTGACTTAAAAGAACAGCTATATGTTTTCATATCCAGCATTGCCATTCGCTAAATAATGGTTATAGTCTTTTTTCATTCTGAGTGGGTTTCATTTTTTAAATGCAAGTAAGTTAAATGTATAGTTTTGGGTCCCATTTGATGTGACTGCTTTGTCAATGGTTCTGTGATAGGGAAGAGATGAGTCGCTTTGATATTAAACAAATATACTGTCAGGGTGTGAAAGGCTTCCTCCACTATATTGTGCTTCTGTGAATTGGAATTATCATCCAGTATGGCTCAGATGTGCTGTAGGGTCACCAATGAGCATCATTGCCCTTCCCTACTACTGTCCTAGTGAGGTGCACCTTATGTGGCTTTACAAAATAGATAAAGCCTTAATGATTTCTGTGATATCAGTGAAATCGAGTCAGGAGAAATCTGACAAGATTTTATGAACATCGTACACACTGGCAGTTTCCTTGAGATGTAGCTATATCCATTTTTAAAACAGACTTAAAATTTGGCGATAATTTCTCCTGCATCAACTCAGACTTGGTAAAAATAAGAAAATGAAGATACACTTTGCTTTGTGACATCTGAGTCAGTGCATGGAGCAATTTTGCATATGGGTAGTATTTTAACGATATGACACAAAAAAGGAAAATTTTAAAAAAATTTACTAGTAGAAGGAATAATTTCCTCAGGAGGCTGAGTGAGTGAAAGGCAAGCAGAACCATAACTCTATTTACCGGTGGAATTGTTTACTTATTTGAAGCTGCAGATAAATATGGCTTGATAATTTCTGTATTTTCTTGCTTTTATTAAAAGAGAAGGAAGACCGTGTCAAGTGAAACTCTTAATATATTTTTTCCCAGGCTCAAAAATATCAATTACTGTTGTAAATTTTAGGTCTTCCTACACAGCTAATTAGGAACAATGGAAAAGGATCTGAAGGATAAGATGGATTCTGAACTACATAGGTATCTAGGAAAGATCTGTGTGCTCCTCATGTCTGTGCCAAGAGCACCACACGGCATTTTTCTGTCCTTTTCTATTTACATAATTCCCTTCACAACAATATCTCAACAATATAATAAAGGTCTCATCTTCACCCTCCTTGTAGTTTTTCTTATTTAATCTAGTGTACAGGTGGGGATTTCTTACAGATCACACTACAGCATAAAATCTGAGCACTCAGTCATCTGCCTAAGAAGGAAGGGCTTTATCTCAGTGAAACCAGACAGTATTTTAAGAACATTATCAGACAGCTTGCTTCAGACATATTTTTAACAGAAGTTTTCTTTGTCAAAACATTTGGCACATTACAAACTACTATCTCTCATTTATCTTAGCAGAGAGAGAGTGTCTAAATCAGATAGCTGAAGATGTAGTGAATAAATCCAAAAGCATGTGGGTTCTTCAGGCTTTCTAAAAATCATTTACTAAATGCTATCAGGTCTGCAAATCAAAATTGCTAGTCTGAGAGTCATACTGAACAGGACACAAGAAGAAAAAAGTGCATCATATGACCACAAATGTATTAGCCATATTCAGCATGAATACTTAAAAAGGAGGGAAAATGGGCTTTTCATAGAGTAAAATTTTCAAGCTCAGGTGTATTGAGAAAAAGAGCTACTGCCTGAGCCCTGGTTGCCCGTGGTGTCCTGTCCTGCAGAACCAGGCTTAGTGGAATGAGTAACAGATTACTGTATGCACAGTCTTCAGCTCCTGCAAAGTGAATTAGTTTTGCTTAATTCAGCTGGACTAACTTTTTAGCTAAACTAAATCACATCAAGACTACTGACTTCATCAGAGTCCTTTCCTTGTCCATATAATGTAGTAAAACCACTTAGTTTTTCCCCTTCTTTTAGCTACTAACAAATAACTTGTTTTGGAGATAGCTCTGCATTTATCATTCAGCTTTAATTTATGCTCATCCCCTGATACAAAACAGGGAGACATGACTGGTGCTTCTGCCTTATCCTATCCAATGCTCCCAGAGAGCCTGCAGCTGGAGTGACATGGTCTAGAGAGGGAGGGAAGGATGACAGCAGCTACCATACTTTTCTCCAGGCCAACACTGAGCTCAGTTTTAGCATGAGCTAAAGGCATGAAGCATGAGAAGATGTATTTTGCTAGCAAAGACATAATAGGTAATAAAAGAGTGTGGAAAGCAGATATTTTAAGTGTTCCCCCCACCAGGTTTATTTAATGTGCAGACTAATTGAGAGCATCTTCTGATATCAGCTCCAGGGAAATATATTTCCTTTGTTTAAAAATAAGTTGGTAGGAAACTTGACACTTCCTTGGCTGCCTGATTGCTTTGTTTTCAAGTCCAGAATATCATCTGGAAATGAGAAATAAAAAAGTGTCAAAGGGACTAGAAGACCTTAGTTTTCTAAATTCATTCACTGCTCTTTCTTTTTTACCCCAAGAACAAAAAAACTCAGGCCTTTCAGCCACAGTGTTATAAGAATCTGATTAATTTCTTGTGTAACCCAGAGCAGATAGAGGAAGTAGTTCATTGGAGAGGATGGTTTTTTACTGGTGGAGAAGATCCTTCAAGATGTGGCTCTGATGGCAGCTTCACATGTGATGGCGCAGACACTCCTATTGTTTCTGAGCTGAAAAAGTCGTTGGAAAGCAGCTCATGCTTCTCTTCCTGTTTTTGTTCACTTCATCCAACTGCACCAGTGAGAAGCCCTGTAATAACATGAATGAGTAATTTCTTATGTTGCTTAATATTTGTTTTGAAATTCTGTCATCGATTTGAGCACTTGACTTCTTATTCTATGATGACTTAGTTTTAAAAGCAGTTGTGGAATTGTTGAATACTTGATTTAAGGAGTTAAAACAGGTGCCAGCTCTGATCAAGCAGAGACATGCTTTTGTGTGTTTGAGAGTAGAGTTAGTCTCTGGAATGGCTCAAGGATTTTTTGTATATGGTGCAGTGATCCTCTGTCTGGAGTCTCAAAAATATTTTTGTGGTCCTGAGGCATATATGGGGGTCAGAATCTAGCCATACAAACAGGCAGGGAACTTGTTTTTGTACCCTGCCACTGAGTCTCAGCCAGGGAGACCATCCAAGACGGAGAGATGGGAACAAGAGGAAGAGAAAACTTCAGAGGCCCTATCAAGCAGGATTTTTTCCAATGTGCATGCTCCGGCTAAGGGCATTAGACAGGAGCTTTGAAAAATCCCATTGCCTGCACACATGAATGTCACAGGGTGAAATGGATTGTTTTGGCCTTTTTTTTTTATTTTGGCATGTAAAATCCAAACTTCTCTTTGCCTCTTGGAGAAGAAAAGAACATTGCTCATTAGTCTGTGTAGGTGCTGGTTTTGGGTTTTTTTCCCACTTTCTAACAGTCAGTGAAAGCATAAAGACATCAAGAAGGAAACAATAAACAAACAAAAGCAACAAACAAGAGCCATATTCTTAATTTCAAGTAGAAATGTGTGACTTTCATTTTGGGAATCCCATTTACCTCTTCAGAGAGATCCCAAGGGTCTGGCCCTGCTTCACCTTTCAGCAGGTCTCTCTCATGTAACTTCTGTTGAGTTATCCTACTGTGTCCCCACAGGATCTCACTGTTACTGCCTCAGGAAGCACTGGCACTAGTTCCTTGATGGTAAACCTTCAGCTGGCCTGTGTATGGCATGCATGGCATGGTGAGTGGCAAAGCTCAGCAGAGGCTGGCCATGGCTGAGATATCTGAGAAAGCTGGTGAGGCTTTTCATCAGGGATCTATCAAATCATGAATGCAATGTATCAGGCAGGGACATCTATTTGCTGTCTCTTCCAAAATGAATGTTGAGAGGAATCAACAAGCAGAGGCGCTGGTTCATCGGGCTGATACGGGTCAGGGTGTGAAAGGGCACATTAATCATGCATGGATTGATGGACAAATTAATGAAAAAGGCTTCTCCTGAGGACTGATTAATGCACAGTGACTGTGTCAGGTTTGGGAGGTCTGTGAATGGAAGTATGTGGGAGGCTGAGAGGAGGGTGCTAGAGAGAAGAGTCAGAGATGCCCCTCTTCCACAGCTGGAAGAGCTTATGTAGTGACAGACCTTATGGTTGCAGGCAGGAGGGACCTTTGGTCCAGTCTGGGAGAGCTGTTCTTATTTATATTTATGCAAAAGTATAAAAATGATTTTGAAATAGCAAACCATAAGAAGAGCGGAGATGTCCTAGGAATATTTTTGAAGATGACAAAAATGACAGGGGATCTTGATTTTCCCAATGCTTTTTAAAATACTGTTCTCTGCTATCTCATCTAAAATGTTTCTGACATGTTCATGTGTAGTCAAGGATATTGACACTGCTGAGAACAGCAGGGGTTATCCATCACAAATGGATGACTTCCCCTTTTTCCTGGGGAAACATTTTAACTCAGAATTTTTGTATGGGCTCTTAGCATAAGTCATACATTATTTTTAAAAATTCTGTGAGGTAGAAGGAAATTACAAAATGTAGGTGAAATGGTTTCCAGAGGCGACCTCAGTCTTGCAAGAAGCCTTCCCTACACGTTTTAGTACCTGTGACTCAGGTTGGAGTGTGATAATAATTGTTAGTGCCAATGTCTTCATGAGAGCCCACTAATTCAGTGTGGCTCCATGTTTGGGTCATCAGATGAGAATGTCATTGGAAACCTCCTCTAATTAAGTCCCACTGCTGTTCTGCATTTTAGTGAATATTTTCATGAGCTCTCTGTTCTGTCCTGAAGACAAACAAGGGTGTCTAAAGGACTATATTTGCTCTCACACATGTCTCTGCTATGGAAACTGTCTGTAGAATGTTCCCATAGACTCAGCTCACCAAAAATTTATTTAGGTGAGGTCTCTGTCAGGGCACAGACAGTCCAGCACAATGTTTTCTTGACTCACAAGGCAATAAGTAACTTAACTAGACTTGGCACCCTCTACAAGAGTGGAACAGCTCTCACATGACAGATCAATGTGGTTAAAAACAGGAAGGTCAGCTTCCATTTCTAAACGATGGTGCTCTGTATAAACACTAGGATATGTGAGCTTGTTATATCTAGCAGTGATCAGTGCAGTTAAATGATGTAACTGGCATAACATCACAAGGTGGTAATTAATCTGAAACACATTTTACCATAGTTGTTCTCTTTATATTGACTCATAATAAACCAGCACATATAAAAAGAGCCGTGATATAAAATGTATAAATTTTTTGTTGTGACAGAACAAAACCTAAGTGCTGGATTGTTTGCTGTCTAAATCATGAGAAACCAGAGACAGAGCACAAATCATAACTCCTGCTTATGGTTTTCTTCTGGGGGCTTCTTGCCAATTAGGAAGACAGCAGTTTCTTGAGCACACCCTCTATATAAACAACCGAGAGTTGTTCACTGGCAATCTTGCACTACCTGTGTGCCCTATACTGGTTTGACTGATCCCTTGACAGTAATGATTTAATTACTCTGACAGTCACAGAATCCAGGTTGCAAATGGTGTGGGTATATGAGTAAATAATTTTTAAATGATCAATGTAAAATCAACTAGTACAGAAACTATTGTCAATAGTTGTACACCCTGATAAGGCTCCTGCTGGTGGAGGACCATCTCTGTTCCCTAGCGTACAGAAAGAATATAAAAACATAAAGTAATCATGTTAGCTCATTAACATAGATACTGAAATTTGAGTTGTATATATACACACAGTATTTAACCATTATCATCAAAAAAATGTAACTTTGGATTATATTTTTCTCTTCTGCATTATATAATTGTGCCAATGAAATTTTGACCTTAAAAATTCACCCCCAAAAAGTAGCATATTAGTACAAAAATACAATAATAAAATCTATTCTAGTTTCATCTCATCAAAACTCAATCTTTTTGGCTGAAAATATGTGATGTGTGTAGTATTCTTTAAAACTAAGATGTAAGAGAAGAAAAAGGAGTGAAAATAACAGGAATAAATCTCTTATAAGAGACTAAGTTGTAAATTATTTGAGACAGAAATATATATTAGGTTCATCATAAAGTCTGAGTAAAATGTTAAAATAAGGAAAAAATAATTGCCACAAAAGATTTGAGATTTTCTCGCTGCTGAATTACATAATTTGTATAGATTCAAAACTGCATTTCAATGGATTTGGATGTCCAAAACCAGAATAATGAAACAGGGCAATAGTGCCCTATCATCTATGTGAGGACTTCACGAACCTCCAGTGTCTGATTTGAACACTCTTTGAAGCAAATGGTGGGGGTGCTCTCTAGTCAGTGGCCTTGACATGGTCTGTTCTTAACAGGGACTTTGCCACTGGCTTTGCTGGGAAGCAAACACCTCATTATTATGCCATATGGTGAGAAGAAACATAATGAGTCACTTAAACATCTAATGGCTAATTTTTTTAATGGGTGAGACTGCTGAAGTGCCTCACATGAGCATGCACTTTGATGTTCACCTGAACTAGGGTCTCCACTAGTCATCTGGACAACCTCTATGGCAGTCTGCTGGCTCTGGTCACCAGTGACTCTTTTTAGTCCTTGAGAAGCTTAATATACTTTCATTTTATACTCACAGAATCTCAGAAAAAAAATTATATTACTATATGCTTCAGCTAATTCCTAGAAAAACACTATAAAATAAAAATAGAATATGCAGAAATAGAAATAAAAGAAGAAACGAAAGAACTGCAATATTTTCTTACCTGCACCAGTACAACCAGGCTGGAAATTTGGTGGATGAGGAATGCTGACCACAGTTTGTGTACAGAACCTAGCTTGTACAGATGCAGTGTCCTGTCACAGTATCTCAAGGTATTGATTCGCACGATTTACTAGAGTATGTTCCTTAGAATACGTAGGATGGACATCAGTATAAATTAAAATAGGTTTTTAAATCTAGTATCTACCCCATCTGAAACCAGCACATTCCCCTCCTTACTCCATACGATTTGCTTCATGCACAGGTTCCACACAACCCGAGTAATGACCAGCGCACTTCCTGTTCTTTGATATAATATACACATATATTGCTCTCTTAGTCTACGGACCACCTCTGAAAAATGTGCATAAAATGTTCACCAGATATCTGTTGAATTAATTTAGTCCATGAGTTTGGACTCCATCTGTTACAGTGGTCCCTCAGGACAGGAGAGGTGGTGTGTTACATGAGCACCAACACCATGTCAGGCTGGGTCACTGCTGCACTGCAACTGCTTCTTAAAGGCTTCTCCTCCATTGGTTTGGGTAGTTTCTCTTATCATAAGTCCTGAAACATGCAACATGAAATTATGGCTTACAACAATTTAAAGCTATATCCATTACATTCTCCACCCCTGGTCCTTTTAGACCAGTTTATCTGGTTTAACACTGCAATGAACCCCTCCCCTTGTTCTCAGCCTGGCTAACAACTGTTCTTTCCAGAGTCCACGAGCAGCACAGACCACATGCTAGTCATCCATGGGCTGTAGGTGGATCTCTTCTCTGCCACGGTCTCATTCACACCACAATCCCTTCAACTCTTCACACTGGAGTTCCATCCTGTGCAGTACTGCATCACAGAAAGCAGCAGCATTATGCTGGCCGTCAGCCAGTGCAGGCGCTTCATTATGGTTGTAAACAAAGTATTCCCAGGCAGAACACAGGAAGGTGATGAGAAGTACAGCAGCAGCAAAAGCAAAAAGTGGCCACTGACAAGCACTAGACCATGGCAAGCACAGGATCCTGCTCATTTCCAGCTGAACAGCACTAGCACTGTAGCTCGATCTAATACACTCCAAACAAATCTGCCATTGTTTCAAACCCCTCAAGCCCCACATGAGGAATCAAAAAAGATTGTAGTGGGTTGACCTTGGCTCGATGCCACATGCTCACCAAGCTGCTCTATTGTTCCCTTTCCCAGCTAGACAGGGTAGAGAAAATAGGAAAATGAGTCATAGGCTGAAATAAGGCAGTTTACTGAAGCAAAGTGAAAGTTTGTGCATGCACAAGAAAGAGGGAAAATAAAAAAGGTTAATTTTCTACTTCCCATCAGCAAGCAATGTTCAGCCACGCTCCCAGGAAGCAGGGCTTCAGCATGTGTAGCAGTTGCTCCAGAAGGCAAATATTGTAAATAATGAATGCCTTCCTTCCTTGCCCTTTCCTTATCTCTTATATCTGAGCTGATGTCATTTGGTATGGAACATCCCTTCAGTTAAATTGGATCAGCTGGCTTTGTTGTGTCTCCTCCAAGGATCTTGCTCACTCCAGCCCCTTGATGGGGGGAGAATCTTGGAGAGGCACCGCTGATGCCGTGCCAGCCCTGCTCAGCAGCAGCCAAAACAGTCGTGTTTTTTCAACCACCTTCCAGCCAATGCAGAGACCAGCACTGTGAGGGCTGCTATGGGAAAATGAACTCCAGCTCACCCCAACACAATACAAATGAGAAGTATTGAAGCCCTTAGAGAAGTATTGTTGACTGTCAATTATAACCTCCTTTAACATGCAGGAGAATCTGCTTCATGATCTTGCTGGGCACAGAAGTGGGACTGGAAGTTGTGTGATTCTTGGGTCTCCCTTTTCTCCTTTTTAAAAAGGGAACTTATAACCCTTTTTCAGTGAGTGGGATCTTCACTAGACTATGCCCTGACTAACCATTCAAACCTGATGAATAGTGACTCTCATCTGCCAGTTTCCTCGGGATCTGTGGATGCATGTCATTGGGGTACCATGGACTTGTGCACCTTCAGCTTCCTTAGACGGTCTTGAACCTGATCTTCTACAGGTCTTCACTCTCCCAGTCTTTGCCTTCTGGAACTCAGGTGGTGTGGCTGGTGTACTCGCTGGTGAAGATTGAGGCAGAACTTTGTTGAGTACCTCAGTCTTCTTCATATCCCAGGTAATCAGGTCTCCTGGTTCATCTTGAGTGGGTCCATCATTTTCCCTACTCTTCCTTTTACCATCAGCATACCTGTAGGAATTTTTCTTGTTGTTCTTGATGTCCCTGTCAAGGTTTAATTCTATGATGGCTGTAGATTTCCTAACCCATATTTTCCTCAGGTTATCTATCCATCCCTGTTTCTACCCTCTGTAGGCTTCCTTTTCGTGTTTGAGTTTTCCAGGAGCTTGCTCATATACACAGGCCTCCTGGAATTTTTGCCAGAGTTCCTTTTTGTAAGGATGCATCACTCCTAAAGTCCAGGGCAGTGAGCTTGCTTCTCATCCTCTTCACTGCTGCAAGGATCTTGAACTGCACCACTTCATGGTCACTTCAGCCCAGGCTGGCCTTGAGCTTCACTTTCCTCATCAGCCTCTCCTTGTTGGTGAGAACAAAGTTCAGCACAGCATCTTTGCTTGTTGGCCCTTCTCTCACTTGGAGAAGGCAGCTGTCATCAGCGTATGCTAGGAGCCTCCTGGGTTGCCTGTGCCCTGCTGTGCTGTCCCTTCAACAGATGTCAGGGTGTTTGAAGTCCCCCATGAGGACCAGGGCTTCTGAATATGAAGCTGCTTCTATGTGTCTATAGAGGGCCTCATGCACTTGGCCTTGCTGGTCAGGCAGTCTTTAGCAGACTCACACTATAATGTCCTCTGTCCCTGCCCTCCCCTTAATCCTGACCCACAAGCTCTCAGTTGGTCCCTCATCCATCCCCAGGCAGAAGTCTGTGCAATCCATCAGGTCATTGGCATGAAGGGAGGCACCCCATCCTCATGTCCACTGCCTGTTCTTCCTAAACAGCCTGTGTCCTTCCATTCCAACACTGGAATCACAGGAGTCATCCCACTACATCTCTGTGATTCCAGTAAGATCATAGTCCTGCAGGCATGTGCATGTCTCTAATTCCTCTTGTTTATTCCCCATGTTGTGTACATTTGCATAGAGGCATTTAGATATGACTCCCTATGAAGCTGACTTACTAATCACAGTGGCTGGAATTCTTCTGAACTGTCTCAGCTCTCCTGCTGACCTATGATCCCTCCCTAGTCTATGAGCATCTGTTGCTGGTCCTGCACTGAGACTGGTAGGAATTGGATGGATTGAGGTTCCCCTCTTCTGACAACTTTAGTTCAAAGCAACACCACTCTTCTTCACATCACTGCTTTGCTTCTCTGTCTTAAGTTGATGACTTGTGTTTAAATTAAGGCAATGAAAATTATTCTTTATAATTAGAACAAGATGAAAATTTAAAGAGGATTTCAGTATTCAGCAGGACCTCATTATTAAAATTAAAAAAAAAGATGAAAAGGACAAGACATGATATGTTGTGTAAAGGAGTTTGGAAGAAACACTATACTGTTGCGGGTTGGACGCTGGACAAATGTCAGTGCACTCACGAAAAACCATTCACTCTTTTTCCTCTGCTATACTTGAGCAGAGGAAGGGAAAGAACAAGTTAAAAGTTCATAGGGTGAGATAAGGATTAGGAGAAAACACTTCAAGGGCAAAATAGGCTCAAAACTTTAAAAGGTATAAAGAAAAGATGTTAACAGGATTAAAAGAGGATAATGAGAACTAACATAAACCTTTAGAACACCTGTCTCCCCAGCCCTTCTTTCCTTCCCCCTGACAGCACAGGGAGACAAAACATTTAAGTATTTAGTCAGTTTGTCGCCTTGAAATAAAAGTAGATCTTCCTTCAGTTTATTTAGGGAGAGGAATCCCTTTTGCTATGCCATGGGGTCCTTCCCATGGGAGACATTTCTTTGCGAATTTTTTCAATGTGATTCTAAACTTCACAAGAGCAGCTGCTGCCTGAAAAACCTGCTGCAATGTGAGACCCTCCCACGAGCAAAGCAGTCTGCCCACAGGTGCTTTTCTCATGGGCCATTAGTTCATGGAGTGTATTTTTTAAAGGACGAGCCATTCTAGTATAAAGGCAAAGGTCTCTTTTTATGAAAGCAAGGGTTCTCTCTCTCTGTTTAAACCTTTCACCAGATCACAGCTTTTCAGCATCCACATGTTCCGGCGTGAGTACCTTTTTCTCATGGGCTGCGGGTGAATTCTGCATCTCCCCGTGCACTTCATGAATTACAGGGAAACAGTTTGTTATGTTACAGTCCTCACAACAGCTTGCAGAAGAATCTCAGCTCCGACGCTAGGAGCACCTCCTCCTCCTCCTCCCTCCTTTGCACCGACCTTGGTATCGCCGTGTTGTTCTCCTCACGTGTCTTCACCGTTTCCTTTTCTCTGACTCGGGAGAGAATTGGTGCTCTTGGGTTCATTTGTTCTGAAGTTCTACCAATTGAAAGGTTTTTATAGAGTTCTGCAGTGCTGAAAGGTTGATCTCGTCCGGGCTCCGCATTGGGGAATTGCTCACTATGCCTTTCGCTGCTGGTCATGTGGTCCCTACCGGCACCACGCGGGCCGCACCAGCCACTGTGGCCTCATCTCCATTTGGTGCCTCTCTTCATGCGGGGCACTGAAAAGGAGAAGCTGCTGCCTCTGCTTCTGTCCCTCTGCATGCGGCGTGGCAGGCTAGAAGTGGCCAGGCAGGCAAAGTCCATCGCTGGCCGTGCCAAGACGGCGGCTGCTGCATGGCTGCTCCGGCCCGGGCCGCTCTCAGGTGTGGGCCGTGGGGCCGCTCCCGGCGGTGGCCGTGAGGCTGCTCGCGGCCCGAGAGGGCCCCCCCGCCCCCAGTGGCATGCCTCTGGTGGCCACGCTGGGAAGGGCCCCGGCCACCCCCTCAGCCACGAGAGGGTAGGAAAAAACCAGAAATGGTATCCCTTTTTTTCCTTCTTAAATATGTTATCACGGAGGCGTTGCTAACTTCTCTAATTGGATCAGCCAACATGTCAATCGTTAGAGCCTTTAGGGATTGGCTCTGCTGGACAGAGTAGAAGTTTTGAGGAGCTTCTCTTTCAGAAGCAGCCTCTGTGGCTTCCTCCACCCCTAGTAAAAGTCAACCTAGCACACAAAAGTGGTAACCTAACACATATACTTGACAAAAACCCTGATACCCTCCCCAATTTTTTTATTGATCCACTACATGAAGCACAAAATTAAAGAAATACTTGAATTTTATGAGCCTTTTAAGGTCAATTTATTCATTAATGGTATCAGAGCTCGTTGGAAAGGTTTAATGATGCTCCAGTGCTACCTCTCTGCCTTTGGCTAGATATGTGGCCAGGCAGTGCAGGCTGCATCTGAAGTGCATTGCTTCTGCCCATTTAACTATTTCAGTACAGCCCAGCCAGTGATGCTCCACAGGAGAAAAAAGTAATGGTCAGCTGTAATATTCAACTCATTGATGTTGTTAAAAGAACAGTCCTTAAGGAAGCACTTCAAAATGTTGAATCCTGTCAGAAGACAAAGAAGGGTCTGTGCATTCGCAGCACAGCTATCCTTCACTTGTCATTTTTCTGAAACACTTTGCTCTGTTAAGTTCTTGCCAACTCTGGTTCACATGAACACTTTGATTAACTCATTTCTGTAGCTTGTCCTGCTGAAGTGAAGAAACTTCTGTGGTTCAGTGTAGAGGCCACAAGGTCCATGAGCACCTTGGGGACTGTGGAGATTTCCAGGAATACTTATGCTGACTGCTAGGAAGATGCCTCTTTCCTGCACCTGCATCTGCAACATCCCTAAGACATTCAGATTTCCCTTTGTGTATGAAAAGCAGCACACGGCATTCCGTAGGCAAGTAAAACAGCAGGTGTTACAGTCCTTGTCAACCCCAAGAAGAGTGTTATGTATACTGGAGCGCCATCTACTGGTTTTCGTCCTCTGTAATAGATACATAAAAGTAGTCGTGCTTCTCCAAAAGAATGTTCATTTTATCTCCATGGTAGTTTTCACTGCCAGCTTTGTGTATGTGTGTTACTTTATCCAGGACTGTAACATAAAGTTGTATCCTAAGGAGGATCCCTCACTTCTCCCACTGCATCTAGGACCCAGACACCCAGAGACCTTCACCCAGCTCCTAGACCTTTAAAGTCCTCATGCTGGTATTCAGGCCAACACTATACATAACTCAGCATCCTAGTTCTTCCCTTGTAGTGGCTCTTCCCACTCCTTACCATTTCTGCTGCCTTTGAAGGTATATTGGGAGAGAAACTCAAGTGCCTCCACTGAAACCTTCAAACACTGCACACACGAGTAATGGCAAAACCGTTAATCATAGAATCACAGAAATAGAATAGCTCAGATCAGAAGATAGCCACAAGTATCACCAAGTCTATCTCCCTGCTCCTCTCAGGACTAACTGTATAACTAGACTGTCATCCATGATCTCCTTGACCTCTGATAGACTTGGTCCTGTGACCATTTCCCAGGACAGCATGTTTCAGTGACTGACAATGCTTTCACTGAAGAATCTTTTCCTAAAGACCAATCTGAACTTCCTCTTAAGCAGCATCATTCCCTTTCCTCATGTCCTATCACTGATTCCCAGAGACAGGAAGTCAGCACCTCCCTCTCCATTGCTCCCCTTTAATGGGATCCCCCCTAGCCTTCATTTCTCCAAGATCCACAGGCCAAATGACCTCAGTGCTCCTCTTAAATCTTTCTCTTGAGTCCTTTCACTCTCAGCTTGGTCACCCTCCTCTGAATATGCTCCAGAGTTTGATGCTCGTATATTGTGGTGCCCAGAACAGGACACAAGATTCAAGGTGAGGCCACGCCAGTGCAGTGTAGAGTGGGACAATCACACCCCTTGACCAGCCGGTGATTCTGTGTTTGATGTACTCCTGGGAGTGGTTGGCCCTTTTGGCCAGGGAACGCTGCTGGCTCATATTCAACTTGCCACCAACCCAAATCCCCAAGTCTCTTTCTGTGAGGCTGCTTCATCTCCCAGGTTTTACATATGCCCAGGATTTTTCCATCTCAGATGCAGAATCCAGCACTTGCTCTTGTTAAATTTCATATGATTCATGATTCCCCAGCTCTCTAGTCTATCCAGATCTCTCTCTAAACCTCTCTACCCTCAAAGGAGTTCACAGTTACTCTCAGTTTAGTATGGTAGGCAAAATTATTGAGCGAATTTACATTTGATTCCTGTGTCCAGGTAATTTATAAAAAACTTAAAGAGCACTGGCCTTAAATGTCAATCTGTTAGAACTCCAATTAATATAACCCTTTGAGCCCAACCTATCAGACAATTGCTCATCCAAAGTATCATTGACCTGTCCAGCTGTGTGCTGGCCAATTTATCCATAAGGATACTGTGAGAGACATTACCAAAATATTTGCTAAAATTAAAAACCTCACACATTTCCTGGCTTCCCTTAGTCAATTATATAGGTGACCTTGTCATAAAAGGAAATTAACTTAGTTAAGCAGCACTTTCCATTTGTTAACCCGTGCTGGCTGTGACCAATGATTTTGTTGCCTCTATAGTGTTTTTCAGTAACTCCCAGATTAACCTTCTCCGTAATTTCAGCAGGCACTCTGAGACTGACAGGCCTATAACTACCAGCCTTCCTTCTTTCCCTTCTTGAAAACTGGGGCAACATTTACTAGTTTCCAGTCCACTGGGACATCTCCAGACTCCCAAGATGTTGAAAATCATGGAGAGAGATCATGCG
The DNA here is from genome assembly GCA_013398955.1 of Callaeas wilsoni. Lineage (NCBI taxonomy): Eukaryota > Metazoa > Chordata > Aves > Passeriformes > Callaeidae > Callaeas > Callaeas wilsoni. Next base: position 149,512 of record VWPU01012499.1, read on the forward strand.
ATGCCATCAGCCAGCTCTCTCAGTACCCTGGAATGAACCTCCTTGGAGTGATTTATGTACATCCAGGTGAGGAAACAAGTTTTGAAGAAGTTTGGAGTTGACAGAGACTGTATCTTTCCCCCGGCTGTGGTCTTCCAACACCAGACTCTGGGGGCACCAGGGCCCACCTCTGGTATTGAAGACAAGAGCTGAAAAAGGCTTTAATCTATGTCATATTTATGACCAGTCTTGTCAAACAATGGACCAGTGTTATGTCTGAATCTCCTTTAGCTTTCCAAATACTTGTTAAGCCTCTTTTGTTGTCCTTCACAGTGCTGAGCAGCCTGAAATCCAATTGAACTTTAACTGCATGCAGGAGAAACACAGTTCCTCCTGCATCAGGGGAGAGCATTTCTGTAATTGTCCTGTGTTGCCAGTCCTTATTTTCAATGTTTGTATACTTTCATTTTCTGCCTAAGTTCTGGAAGCAGATCCCTTCTCAGCCAAGCTGGTGTTCTGCCCTGTTAACTTCACTCTGACACTTTGAAATTGCCTGCTCTTGTGAAATTGTCACTTATAAGAATTGACAGAAAAGTAACCAGCACTCATGGACTCAAGTAATTTCAAACACAGACCCTCAGAGGACTTTCCTAAGTAGCGACTTCTGCACCCTGAAGTCTGCTTTCCCTGTATCCTTTTTATTTTTTTTCCTCTTCATCCTTACACAAAGAGTCTCCAGCGTGTCATCTCCAGCTGCAAGAGCCATAAATTCCAGATCCTCCTTTACATAAAATGCCACCCCTTCACCTTACCTGCCATGCCTATGCCTCCTGAAGGGGGCTGTAACCCTCCAACAAGGCACCCCAGTCACAGGATTCATCTCACCATGTTTTGCTTTTGCCAATGATGTCCTTTCTCTAGGACTGGGCCAAAACTTCTACCTTCTCCTGCATTTTCCTCATATATATTTATAGACTTGAATAGAAATCTTCAAATGTGATAATAAGGATGGAAATAACAGTCATAGATTTGAAGGAATGATACAGCCATATAAATAAATTTATATAACTGATCATTAGAGTAAAACTGGACTTTATTTAAAAAGAGGGGACAAGTGAATGGCAAGGTCAGTACATTTGAAAATATTTATTTACACACATCCACCTCTTTGTCTCTGTAGTTATGTCTGTCTTCTCTGTAGCAGATTTTTGGTACATGTTGTTCTTGTAGTGATGGGTTCACAAAATTATTTGTAGGTGTTTAAGTTTTACAGCCACATTTAGGTTTTTGATTCATATGCCTTTTGAATACATGGAGATAGAATGAAGTTTCTACTTTTTCTCCTGGATAGAAGAAGAGATGGAATAAAGCATATAGATCTCCTTGCTTTGTTCTGCAGTTTTACTTTGCTTTGTTGAGTGGTACAATTTGTGCATGTAAGCATCTATTTACTGTTAGAAACACCAGTCAAAATGTAAGGTTTGCATGTCATAGCAAAAGGGAGCTCTTTCCAGAGCCTTTATCTCCTGTGGTTAGCTGCTCTCTAGGTGTCTCTTTGAAGTTTTTTCCATACAATAAAACAAAAGAGTGCATTGTTTATATCACTGACAGATTGATCAAGAATGGTACTTTATCTCGACCATCCAAACAGCTGATTAATTTAGATGTAAAAGGTCATGGAAAGAATGGGCATAACTGACACTATATAGGATTAATTCAGTTTAATTTCATGCTCTCTCTTTTACTGCTTTTAAGCAAAACATCTGTTCAGTGGTCCACTGCTTTCCTAAGTAATGAGACCATGATTTTCCTTTGATGCAGGTTTTGCTGTGAGGGAAGTGCTTGCATTAACGTGTAGTTGGTTTGCATGCATTGCCGTCTGTTGATAGCTGAAAGTGCAGATCCACAGGAGAGGTCATAGAAAGACAGAATCACAGAATAAGCTGAGTTGGAAGAAACCCATCCATATCATTTAGTCCAACTCTTGGTCCTGCACAGGACATCCCAATAATCACTCTGTGCCTGATATCATTGCCCAAACACTTCTTGAACTCAGATAGGATTGGTGCTGTGACCACTTCCCTGGGGAGCCTGTTCAGTGCTCAACAGCCCTCCAGGGAAAAAACTTTTTCCTGATATCCAACCTAAACCCCTCCTGACACAGCTTTATGCTAACTCATATTTCCTTGAGTCCTCTCAGTGGTCGTGAGAGTGAAGAGATCAGTGCTTGCCCCTCCACTTCCTCTCATGAGGATGTTGAAGACCACTATGAGATCTCCTCTCAGTCTCCTCTTCTCCAGGCTGAACAGACCAAGTGACCTCAGCCACTCCTCAGATGGCTTCCCCTCCAGACTCTTCACCATCCTCATGGGCCTCCTTTGGACACTAACAGCTTAATGTCTTTTTTATGATGTGGTGCCCAAAACTGCCCCTAGCACTCAAGGTGAGGCTGCCCCAGTGCAGAGAAGAGCAGAACAATCTCCTCCCTTGCTCAGCTGGCGATGCTGGGCCTGATGCCCCCCAGGGCAGGGTTTCCCCTCCTGGCTACCAGGGCACTGCTGACTCATGTTGAACTTGCCATTGACCAGGACCCCCAGGTCCCTTTCTGCAGTGTTGCTCTCCAGTCTCTCGTTCCCCAGTGTGTCTGTACATCCAGGGTTGCCCTGTCCCTGGTGGAGAATCCAGCACTTGTCCTTGTTAAATTTTATATGACTGATGATTGCTCAGCTTATTTGTCAAGGTCTTTCTGCCCTCAAAGGAGTTGACAGCCCTTCCAAATAAGTGTCATCTGCAAGTATTCCTTTGAGTCCTGCGTCCAAGTTGTTAACGAAGATCTTGAAGAGCACGAGGCTGAGGATGGAGCCCTGCCGGTACCCACTAATGTCCCTACCAGTGTCTGATGTTACCCTGTTCACTGGAGATTTTCCCAGTAAATCGTAATCGAAATTTCTGTTTGGGTCTCTGTTGCATATATGTATGTATGTATGTATGTATGTATGTATGTATGTATGTATCTATCTATCTATCTATCTATCTGTCTGTCTGTCTATCTATCTGTCTATCTATCCATCTACCTAGAAGCTGGAGATACGACATCATTCATCAACATTTCCTATATTTTTAGCTTTGAATATTTTTACGAACAGAATGATAGGCTTTTAAGGTTTTTGAAGTCTCTCTGCTTTCACTTTTCCTTATTTTGATACCCAAAGAGTGATGGAAATAATAAAATAATAATTTTCCTCCACTTCTGCATAAATGAGGAGCATAAAGTCAATTCATATAATTTGACAGACATGAACATGTGCATGTTGAAAACTGCAATTAATGAGTGAGTGTTGCATCACATAATGAAAAGAAGTGTGTACTAAAAGAATTATAAAATTTTTTCCCAGAATTTTTCTGAGAGGCCAGAATTGTGCAACATGGCATATTACCCACAAAAAATGGGTACTGAAACCTCTGAGGCCTTAAAAAACTTTAGGAAGAAAAGAAAGCTCGTTCCATGGCCCATACTCAACTGTCTCACCTCCTCTTGGGGATCATTAGAAGGTTGAGCCAGAGCTTGGAGGGTCAGGAACATGACAGATTTAAAATGTTGATTGAGGCATTTTATCACAATGGTAATGTATATCTTTGTGCTCAGGAACATGAGGCGACGTTTATCCCAGGATCTTGTGTTGCTAAATGATGACACAATGCTGCTGTGTTAAGACAAAAGGACAAAGCTATTCTGAAAAAGTCTTGTGAAATTGCCTTTCACTTCCAGCAAATGCCAACGCTTATGTGGAGAAAAGCTCACTAGCATGTCATAATGTTGTAATTTTCTGCAGTATTTTCAGATTAACTGATGATCTGAATTTTGCCCAAATCATAGTAGGTTTAAGACAGGCTCTGGTGTCTATTACATTTAATGATGTTTTTTCCCTCAAAGGATTTTTTATGTTGCAAGTAATTCTTTCAAGAGTACTTAACTTTATAGCTTTGATTTTAAGTAGAACGTGATTTTATGCCTTCAAGAATGTATTTCAAGCCTCAGTTTGTGGGTCCAGCGTTTGAGTGCAATAGCATTTTTCTAGTCATGGAAATAAATCTGGAGTTCCTCCATTGGGTGCAGCCACAACTAAGTAGTAAATGCAATTATTTCAGCAGTGTGCCCATTTGTCAGCACAGCAGATGCTACAAGCAGTCACACTGGCAGCATTTGCTGCCAGTGTGTGCTGCTGGATCTTAATAAAGAAAGCAGGTCTATTAATGACCATTCATTCAGCCATTAATTTTGGCTAGAATAAGTACAAGAATATGATTCTAAGTAGAATTATTTAATTCTAAGTAATATTATCATTAGAAGAAATATGTATATGCATATCTTCACATGAAATTCACAAACACTTCCAGAAATATATATATATGCATATCTTCACATGGAATTCACAAACACAGCTAAAAATTTTCGGAAGTGGTGCAAAGAACAGAACATATGCATCTGTAGAAACTGTGCTAAATATCTCCTTTCTAAATTAAAAAAAAATTAAATAGGGAGTTTTAGTGAATATTTAGGATTTTAAAGTGGGTTTTGAGGTTTTAATAAGACATTCCAATTACTAATAGAGCAGGATATATTCACTGATCAAGACTAATTTGGATAAATTCCTCTAAATCATATCACCCAAATTACTTGATTCACATCAATTGATTAGATTTTTTTTTTAAGTGGCTTCTTTGGGAGACTTTTGATATTTTTTCTTTCAACTCAGTTCTTTTGTCTACCATGAGAATCTAATGAAAATTACATCCTGCTGTACTTTTAGCTTAAATTCCATTTTTTTAGAAAAACGTGAAATACAGTATTTCAGAAATGTCAGAGAAATTTCAAATGGCTTTATAAACAGTAATTGTAAATGTGTGTTCTCATTCCCTGTAGTTTTTCTGACTGAGTTGTTAGATTTCCTTTTCACAGGTGCTCAGAAATCTCTACACAAATAAAGCTCTCTTTACAAGTAGATTTAAGCTGTAACTTTTCTCAGTCAATATCAGTGAGGCACCAGAACATTACTAGTGTTTCTGTTTATGGCATTCCCTAATCAATGTTCAACCGCTGAACTCATTGACTTGGGAATTAATATTCAAAAAGAATGCAAGTCAGCTTTTGGAATTTTCTGGCATGAAATTAATCAATCTAGTTTGTCATCTGACTGTTCCTTTCACCCTTGCCATGGTCCCCCCGGTGCCATTGTCACCTCCCTGCTCTGCTAGCACTGCTGCGGGCTGGTGCCCCTAGGGGAAGTTTTGACCCGCATCCGACATCAGCACTTCCTGGTGCAGCCTCCTGCTGCTCCCAGACGTGATTGGCAAAATCATCCACTCAGCTGTGAAAAGATGTGGGATAATGAGGGTAGTGAGCACAGACTTACAGTTATGCTGTTCAGACTCATCTGAGTCATTTGAACACAGAATTAGGGAAAGATTGACATTAAGTAGTACATTAGAATGAAAAGGCGTTTCTGCTAGCACGGTGACAGTGCCATGCCTTCAGACTGTTTTTGTATCTACTTCCAGAACTCCCTGATTTTATCATGTCCTTCGACAGGCAGAATATACATTTTGTGTGCCTCTACACAAAATGGCATTTTAAAATCCCATCCTGAAAAGAGTAACCTTTAGCAAAGTCTGTCAGAAAATAATTTATTGCCGTATGTTTTGCATAAAGTTTAGAAACAGAGGAAAAATTCACCTTGAAATATGTAAAAATCGACATTCAGTGCATTTCACAGTTGTAGAAAGGGTTTTCAACTACTATGTAGAAGTGCCAAGAAGGAAATTACAATGATTCTTTGTGCATAGGTTGTGCCACAGTAACTTAAAAGCTGTTTACAAGCAAAATTGATGCTTGCAGATTTATTGAGACATTAACGTTCATACAAAACATGATTAACCCATCATTCTTTGGTGTCATTTCTCTTTTCCACAGGTGGGTTTATCTGTTTGGCAAATCAAATGGGTTATCACTTCAAGGGTATGCAGATCAGTACTTTCCACTTATTCATTATGGTTTTCAGCTGAGGTAGAGATAATCATGTATTTCCATCCTCAGTTTTTGCCTATCATGCATGCTTCAGATCTTGGAATATATAGTAAGTGTTTCTGACAAAGAGATGCAGATTTGAACAAAGGGAATAAAATGTGACATGCTTGCGAACAATGGAAACTTTCACAGTATTCAACAAACTCAGTCAGGACTAAGGCCAGTTCTCTAAACCTATCTGCACTGGGACTATTTTAATATTTTTTTATTTATGAATAGCATTCTCTATTGTTCTGATTTCATTGCTATTGTATAGAGCTAAATAAAAGTGGTTTGGGGGTTTTGTTTGTTTGTTTGTTTGGGTTTTAGTTTGTTTATTTGGTTTGGTTTGGTTTGGTTTGGTTTGGTTTGGTTTTTTTTAGGATTTTAGGTTTTTTGTCTTTCAAGCCTTGTGTGCTGTGAAGAGAACATAGTGTAAATGAAAACTGTTTGTTGTCAATCTCTAATTAGTATTCGAACACCCAGGGTAAAAGGAAATCTAGCACATATCTCTTTGCTATGTTAGCTCCAGTGACAAGTCTCTCTTCAAAGGTTTGCAGCCCCTTCCTGACTCCTGTCTCCTGACCCTGGCTGCCCTTTCCCACATCATGTCAAAATTTGACTACTTCTTGTGCTAATACAATTGTTTGTGGACTGTGCTGTGGATGGGATCACTGCACTAAGCTGACTGAAGAAACTGATTATTTGCTTTGATTAGTGATCCAGTCTACACTGCAACCCCACAGTGACATGCTGATGAGGGCAGCAAGTAGTGGAACCTAAAGAAACATTTAACTCTACAGCCACAAATATAAACTACAAACAAGACTGGAAACACTAACAAGTTGTACTGTGATAAAAGTATTAATGAAATTTGATTGCTGACTGAGTCAGGAGACCTTGAGAAACAAATAAATTGAATGTGCAATTCACATGTGTCATAACAAGTATTCACCCACAGTCAACATTCGGACTGTGTGTATGACTTTAATTCTTTATTTATGTATCTTTTTGAATACTGCCTTTGTATCTCTGATTTTCATGTTTTGCAGTTTTTTAGGGTAAGATTGATAAGTCATCAGTCAACATATGTCCCTTTCCTTTTCATATATCCAGTAAAATATATTCCAATGTGACTAATAGATATAAGCGAGGTATTATTAACTTTAAATTCTGAAGAAGGCTTATAGGACCAGTGCTATGGACCCATTTCGACTGCAACTAAAAAATATATTGTTAGAATTTTTTTGACTGCTTCTTTTTGCAAATCCTTGCAAATCCATGCTCATCATTCTTCCCAAGATGTCCTTCTTTCTGTAATTAAAGAAGTACAGAAGTCTACTAACTGAATTTTTAGAACATGATTATTACTTTTCTGAATACTTGAAACATAATATAACCAGGGATATTCAGAGATGATTTGAATGTTCTCTTAAATTTCTTGTTTGCATTAGAAGTCTTCCCCAAGTACATAAAAACACAGGATCTAGGATAGTATGTAATGACTAATATAAGAATACAGCAAAAGGAAATAATACTAGTTCAGAAAACATATTTTATAGCACAGAGACTCTTACAATTGTAAAGACAATCTTAATCTCTTGAGGAATATTTTAAACATATGATGTTAATGCTCTAAGAGAAATAGGAATATATTTCAAAAAAAAAAACCCCAAAAAGCCCAGCTAAAGCTTGAAAATGAAAAGGTAAGGTAGTCAGCATCACCAGATTAATTTCCAGATAAACTTCCTTCAGACACCTAAATGACAGCTCCAAAGGAAAAAAAAAGACTTTCATAGCCATATGTGTAAGAGGATCCTGAAACCACTCAGGAGCATCTGAGAAGGTAGGCTGTTCTGCTGATGCTTACACTCTTTGTCAGCTGGGTCACATTGAAAGAATTTCAGATGAGGAGTTATGATGGAATTATCTAGTTAAATGGAAATACTTAATGCAATAATTGTACTTCATGTTGTTTTATTTGTAACATATTCTTTCAGATATTTTCTTCCAAGCCTGACTTGTCTTGCAAACCACATCTTGGCGTTCTTTCACTGTTAATTTAGGTCAAAGGCCAATCTGGGTAAAACTGGTAAACTTAGGATGTAATATCTGGGTATAAAGGCAGAAGCAAGAGTCTTAATTGAACTGCAAGGAGATGCAAATGTAAACTAGCAGATCAGAATCTGTCCCATTTTGCTAAGATTTTTTAAATCACTGTCAGGCTGTTCTATTAAAGCTATGCAATTTAAGCATGTCTATGGCAAAAGCTGACTTTCCTGACAGAAAAGTAATCCATGTAACTTTGTCCACATGCAGAACTGTAGGTCTGTATACAGCATGAGAGCATACTCATTTGGTCATTGTGCAACCTCCTTCCTCAGTAAGGCACTTAAGCACTTAAACAATAGTGCTACTCGTAAGTAAGTACATTGCAGAAGAGTTTTTCAGCAATATAATAAAGAAGGTGAAGAACTTCTTTGATTTTTAATCCTAGCATGGCAAACCTAAATAGTAAACTAAACATTCATGAAAGATTCATCACTTACGAAATTAGTATCTTCTTATATTTCAGTGAGTGAAACTTCACCAGCGCCATCCATTCAGTGACAAACGGGATGATATTGTGGTATGTTTCATCTTGAACTACTCAGCCTTCAGACGCTCTCCTGTATACCCAGCACCTGCAGCAGCCTTGTGAATTATCACGATGACTAAACCGGACAAGTCAACAGAAGGAAATGGTAATTACAAATATAATTATGCAACTTAAGCATGTATTCATTTTCTGCCTGTAGCTCAACAGTGTGCAAATTCTATTTTCTTCTACTTCTTTTCAATATAAAATCTTGTTAGCCACAATTCATTATTTTTTTGTTCAGAAATGTGTTTTATTTGGAAGTTGACTAGCTGTAGCACGGTAGTGTGACTTTCCACTGCTTAGCAAATCAAAAGATTGTCACCACAGCCCTGTTACTTGTCTTACATTTGTATGTAGTTTGTAGGAAAGACTAAGAAAACAGTGCTATTTTGTGGCGTCTGTAAGATGCACAAAAACAATGCCTCCTTTTCTTACTGCTTTCAGTATTTATTATGAAATATCGAACATTCTTCACAGTAAGATTAACAGTATTTCTATGCTAATACTACACCGTTCTGCATCTAAGAAATGTTTTTGTAGGATAGTAATGCCTAATGGCTTATACCGGCAATGTGCAACGCAACTCTAATATGGGAAGTGCTCTCAGTTCTCATGAGTAGTGCTACTCTTTCTAAAGCAAGGATCTCTATTGTATGCAATATCCATGATGTTTCTTGTTTTCTGCATGGAAGAAAATTGCCAGGGACCTTATTCCTTACGTCTTGCTAAGTACCAGGGCTGGTACTACTAAACAGGGCTTTCTAGATTTTTAATCCATAATTGTAACACTCAATAGTAATAAAATATGTTCTATTTTAATAGAAAACATCAGAACAGACTGCTGGGCATTTTGACAGAATATAACAGGCAGTTCACTTTAAAAGTCCATTCTATTTACTTTCCTTTTATTTTCTGAGCTCCTCTTATTTTTCTTCACCTTTTTTTTTTTGCTAAAACATCCTTTACTGACCAATTTAATTTTCAAGCAGAATATGCTTGAAATGGAACTCATTTTAACACAAGAGAATCACAGAATTTAATGCAGCATAGGCAAAATACTTAATGGCTACAAAAGAATTTTTATCTCCATAAGAAAAATTATGAGCATCACCATAGAACATACATATTTTTACAAGCATTTATAATGAACAAATTCTAAGACTAACAAGGTTATAAGTTTGCCATAAACATCTGCCTTTTACTTGAAAATACCTGACTAAATTGACTTGTATTGTGATTCAGTGACTTTATTATTCGTTCAAATTATAGAGGATATAATTCCCATGGCAAGCCAATACTGCACACTTTTTACCTGGAGAAGGTAAAGATTTTTGTTGCTGATTTATGATCGCTCTTCAACACTTTTTTTTAAATGAAAATTTATCTTGTTTGTATAATTTACAATAAAACCTAACAATCTTAATGAAGTTATGTGTGTATTTGGAGATAAGATCATGTGAGTAAACTTAGGATTGCACCATGATTTCAGAACATTTGAAAAGCTGGACCTGGATTACAAGTAACTATGAGACACTTCCAGAATGTAGTTCTCCATCCACTTCTAACTTAAAAAGTCCAGGGCCTGGAGTTATATAGCACAGAGCTCAGGAACAAATCTAGTTGCAGTTTTTTACAGGGGGTTTTGTATCATCACTGCTGACAGTCTTGAGGAATATTCTTGCAACAGTTTCAAATAATTAATTTTTGCTTTTTGATATCTTTATCTCTAGTGAAACCATTCTTGGTTTGGTGATTCTTCTTGTTTCATAGCATGTCTGCTGCAAAGTCTAAGATAGTAGGACATACATGGTTCATTACGCCAAGTTCATGAATGCTGGCATTTCATACAGAAAAAGACAACTCAGCGCAAAAATCTTCAGAGCAGATTTTTAAAAGCGAGCAGTTGGAAGGTGCCTATTACCCTCTAAATATAGTAAAAAGAATATATGGTGAGCTGGTCAGTTCTAGTTGTGAACTTTAAAAGAGCTTTCTTCTCATGCTATAGTAAAAAATACAATTGACTTCAGATCCACTAAGAATCTCTCATTTGTAACTTGAACATAAACTCTTTTCTCCATATTATCATGTGTTCATCCCATTTTAACAGTATTATTAGTGAATGACAATGAGCTAAGAAATTCCATTTCAGAATGATACCAGATTGGTATGGTTTACTGCAGTCTCAGACTTTTCAGGGTGCACTGAACACTTAATATTCTGATCCTAATTCTTGCAGTAAAGACTGCAATGAAAATGGAAAATTGCCCACCACCACCCCATTGCGTGATGAAGATCAAATGCAAGTATTGTGTCTTCTTGTTCTACTGCAGTACCCAATGGGTTCTGCAAGCTTGTCAGCTCTCTAGCCTTGGATAAGGCAAAACACTTCAAGGTTAGATCTTTGTTGGGCACAGGTAGAGGAACACAGCTGTATCCACAGACAACGATTAAGATACAGAGGCCTGGAAACTTTTATACGTGTTTCCCTAAAGGTGGTGAAATACTGAGGGGCTTATCACTGAATTGTCTTCCCCCTCTAACTTTTGTAAGCTTTATGACAGTAAAATCAGTTTTGGCCTAAAATCCTTGCACTGAAATCATGCAATAAACAGCTTATTTATCCCTGAAGGGAAGATTAGCCTAGAAGAAGTCCTGACCCACAAACTGAGAGACAGCTATCAAACCTTGCCATGTGTAAGTACAGTGCAGAAGGAAACTAGAAGGAGAGTGTAATCAGATGATATATCCAATGCTAGCTACGGTATCAACATGACCTAGTGAGCTCAACCTCTGTCCTTTCAGTAGAAAATCAGCAATTTTTTCTTACCAATGGAGAAGACATTAAATATTTATGGATGTAAATTGAATGGATTTCACTTGCTCCATGTGGTGCCCAGCTGTAATTTTCAAATATTGACTGGACCAGAATTAGGTGGGCAAATTTTCTTTACTGCAGAGAGGGAAAACTCATTGCCCCAGAGACAATTTCTGGAAACAATTCAGGCATATAGGTCTGCAGGGCACAGCACTGTACCTTAAGACTAGTAAGTCTTCCAAGACCCTGGTGTCCTTATGACACTGTATCATAAATATTCTGCCTACCTTATTATTTATGATATTTCAAATTTCGGTGGGAAAAATAAGCAATATATTAGCCAGTTTGTGTGTAACTGAATAATAATTACTATTTTACTGTATAAATTCATAGCTATTGCTGGTCAGGATACATTTTTTGGGTTGTTTGATTTTTATTTTTGTCCATTGGAAGAAAAATTTGTGACACTTACTGGGAAGAACAGAGGAAAAATAAGGCATGGTCTCAAATACTGAGTGTTATCATTGATCTATAAATGGAATTTTTGTTTGAGATTTCTGTGTTTCAAGCTCTCTTCTTTTGTGTCCAAGGTGGGCCAAGATGTTCTTCCCAAAGTCTGGAAAGGTACTAAGAGGATAGGGTCTCTAAAGTTAAGGTCTCAAATTTTGGATGTTGAAGTCTGCACTAATTCAATTTTGCAATAGACTTTCTGTGATATCTTGATATATTATTTCTAGTGTATTTCACAGGTGTTACTTCTAGTGATATTTATTGCTGCTGAAGTGTTGTGAGATACTGTAATATATCTATGATTAGAAAGAATAATATGGAAATGTATGTAAATATATAGAACTGAGTATTACATAACACTTCCCTTTTTTGACTAGTACTTGCCAGGCCTTTATCATCTAATACAATCTTGCATTTTTGACATTTCCTCTTATTGGACACTCAGTTTATTATCTGTCTAGGCTGATGTTTTCAGGCTCTGAGAAGACATGGTCAGGTTCGGAGGAAAACACAGTAATGGCTTACAATGCTCTGTTGGCAGATGACGCCTTTCATTGGCTTGACAGTTAATTAATAAAGTAGAAATTTATTTTATAACATATACAAAAAGCCAGACAGCATTTTTTGATATACAGGTTACTTTGCATTCTACTGAATTTTTTGTAGGACCAAAATGCAGAGTTGCGTAACAGCAGGCAGTTTTACACAGTAGTAGTGGGAGCACAGATAACACAGGAGTGGGCCATGTTCTGTGAGTTACTTTCAAGAATTATCCCTCTCAGAGTGAAAGATCCAGAAAACTATGTCAGTATAGAGTAAGTTTTAATAAATCCAAAACATGAAATCTGGGTAGTAGCTTCTGATAGAAGATGTACAAACAACTTGGGGAAACAATGTGAGGATAAAACAATTCTTGTGATCTGCTAAATAGACACATCGTAGAACAAAGACTATGGTGTTATGCACTTTTTTTTCCTGTCCTTAATTTCCTCAGCAGCCAACATGTCAATATTTGGAGCCCTCTCCTGAGCTGTCTGATACTCTGCCTTGTGGCTGTGACTTGCAGGTTAGACTGAGCCCATATTCAGGACACCTTCTTTAAGTCTTGTAGTCTTATTTATGGCTATAGTCTAAATAAGACTTCAGGTAAAATGATAGCTTACTTAGATTACACTATCACTGCCCTGAATCTAGAAAGATGAGAAAGTTTGCCTTAAACTACTGTGGAAAAAAAAAAAGAAAGTGATTGGATTTCCTAGAGTAAAAGGAGTTATGGACTATATCTTCAAATATACTTGATGATATATATGCAAATATACTTTCCTTAGGACAAGATGATGTATTCTGGAAGGTGTAGCTGTTGAGCTTTTGCTCTGGGTCACACTAACTAAAGTTAGCTGAGTCAAAGGCTGCTATTAGCCCTATGAATATTAATACTGTGAAGATAAGGGGTTCTATCAACACTTTTCTGGAAAAATTAGTAATTCTAGACAGTGCTTTTGTGACACTTAGTTGTTTTTACAGGAGGATTGACTGAAGTTTTGATAAGTAGGATCACATGATCTGTTTAAAAATTCCCAAGGTTAGTATATGAATTTCCCATATAGTGAGGATTTTTTTCCTGCAACGGATACTACAATTTAACTTTAAAAAAAACAGAGCATAAAAATGCATTTTGGCTTCCCATAGCATGCTAATACAGGGCTTGAGGAATGCATTCTACTGTTTCTCTATGTTGTGGTTTGTAGCAGAACATATAAATTAAGTGCTAAACCGCATTTAGATATAGTGTCACCACAAAGCATAATTTGTTTGAATATTGTTGAAATGCTTCTGTGGTGATTCATTGAGATAGGCTTTTACACAAGCACCTGAATTGCTGCATTGTGCACTGCATAGCCTGTTCCTTTCCTCTTTGAAGAGTATCATGGATTTTATGACCTGAAATAGCTTAATGATAATGATAATGATGATGATGATGATGATGATGATGATGATAATAACAATAAAAATAATAATAATAATAATGATGTAACACACAGTAATGTTTATTTATCTCTTATTACTCAAATACGTGGCCAGCTATCAAGACTGGTCTTTTAATAATAAGTGCAAAACAATCAGACACAAAAAGTTTTTAGTACAGCTTGTCTGAAATAGAAGTTGCAGGGGTAGCTACAATGTGGGTGTGGTGTGTGGTGGCTATGTAGCTTACATGAACCCATGCATATATATGGTTCAGGACAGTTCTCAGGGGTGGCAAAGCTCTTCCATTCCCTCTCCTCAGTGATTTTTTTCTCTTCTAAACAACACTAACTGCTATCACAGCTGTCACAATCCACAACTTTCAGTTCTACCTTTTGCTGACAAAATGCTCTCTGCATGCATCTATGTCATACCCAAAGACCTGGAAGAAGTCTCTTTTTTTGTAGATACACCAGAATGAGAAGGACACACACCTCTAACAGTCTTCATATTAATACACTTTATCTCTATATGAAGTTTGGTTTGGAGATACCCTTTTAAATCTTTGCAGACATATATTATGAAACTGCACTAGTGCTGGCTAGGCATGTCTACAGCACCCACGTCTAGCTGCATAATTCCATGTAATCACTGGTCATGCTTTCTAGGTTTGTTTTGTGGCAATATCTCTTTCTGTTTGATTTTAGGCTTTTTCTTTATTTTTAAAAAAGTTGTTCATTATCACTTATGTGCCTGGTAACTCAGATGAAAAAAAAATTAACGTACAGAACTTAATATTCCGATACACTCACCCATAGCATAGTTTTCAATGTTTTTTTCAAGCAGTCTGAAATCTGTAAATTAGCTTAGAATTTTATCTCAAATTTTCAGTGTAGTGAATTTGCTATCCTCATGCTACTAGAATTAAACAGACTCCAGCAGCTATCTTCTGTCTTGTTTAAGTCTCTGTGTCTCACAATCTCTTGTCACTGTCATTATTATGTCAATATGATGTCAACTCAAGCTGATGATGCATGTTTCAGTATATATGATAAACCTCCATTTGTTTGCTTGTTGTATGGGTTCATCAGACTGCACTGAGGCCAATCTCTAACCAATAAAGTGCTTTTCTGGGAATTTCTGTTTGGCCATAGGAGATCAGTCAAAGCATTTGTTTAGATAAGAGATAGTGCCCTACTGTTGCATGTGAAGTGTCTCTTTAGAGGTGTCTGTCTTCATCTTTGCAAGCTTTCAATAACAGAACAATGGTCTTTATCAAAGGAGATCCTGTTACTGTCAGCAGCAGAAGGCATGTGTCCAGGCAGAACAAAGGAGCACTTATTGTCACATTTCAGTGATGATATTGAATGACAGTATTTTTGCATAATCTTAAAAATTATGGTGCAGATGTTGTAGAAGTGGTAGAAGGTGTTAATTACAATTAGATGTTTTGTGCAGGGGAGTTAGACCCAGTTTTAATATGCCAGTTAAATTCTAGTTAATAATTATTTGCCTGATACTGCGCATAGTGAAACAAGACCCTGGATTCCTTCTTGTTTGCAGCTTTACATGTTTTACTCCTTTTCTTCGATACTAGGCAAAGCCAAGAAGTTGCCCTTCATTGTTAGTTAGACTGCCCTACAGCAGTCCCTAAATAAATAAATTTGTATATAAATTTTCAATGAGTTGCTAGTGGCTTAGTAAAATTTATAAAAGGAACTGGGGAACTGGGGAATGTGTAAAGAAAGAATAAAAAGAAAATTTCAGAAATGTTAGAGATGAATGAAAAAGGAAGATACCTGCAGTTTCTTACCTGAAAAATGCGACTATAAGGATCATCACCCATCACTTGTTCAGAGGGGAAACTGGACAGTATACACATGGAACATACAGATTATATAGGAGTGGAATGAGTGCTACCTACTTCTACTATTTCATGGTAATCTCTTTTAGTCTTCTAATTAATTTCCTACTACAATCTATTTCTATAAATACCACCGATGTATCTAAAGTGCTTTCCCACACACAAGCTCAAAGATACCTCAAAAGGGCCCATTAGAACCTGGCTTCTTAGGTAATGTTTCTGAAGAAACTTTCCTAGGGAATATCAGTAGTAGTTTCAGAAGAGACATGTTAAGTAATATGTTCATACTAATGTATTCAAAGAACACATTAACTAGATAATAATTAGATATTATGATGGATATAATACACATGAGAATATTTTAACTTATTCTCTATAAATCTATGATTGCAGTTTGAGTACCAGGCAAATGAAGTGGATAATTTTCTGCTTACTGATGGGTAGCACAGACATTGTCTCTTATTTAACTTATTGAGAATGAAAAATTAAGCAAGAGATCCACTCCAAACCAAAGATGTTTCTAACGAGAAACACTACAATCTTCTATAAATAGACTATCCCTCTAAAGCCTTCAATGTTAAAAACATCTCATGTGGTAGCGTAGTAGAATAGGAATGTGGTAGAGCATACAAGTGAGCTGCATCAAGTTTTGTCACTGCGCTTAGAGATTTGGTTGCTGGAACTGAGATTAGGTCTGCTGTTTCTTCTGGAACTGCCCTCTTCAGCTGTGCTGTAGGTCTGGAGCTTCATGCCCTCCAGTCAGTCAAATCAGAAAATGGTTCTTTTAGTATTTTTTAATCTCAGCCAGTAATTTATCTCTCATGTTTAAGAAAATCTCAGAGAATTGTCTGAGAAGTATTTTCGTCCTTGTTCTCCAAATTTTAGGGTATTTTTAGCATCCTCCTTTTTAATATATTTCTTCCATGAAAAAGAGTTCTCCCCGGCATCTCTTTGAGGCTTATTTATTTGAGTGCTGAAGGAAAGTGTAACTGTTTTTTTTGTCTTCATCTTACCTCTCGAAATTTATTTGCCATGTTCCAAAAAGCTGGGCTAATAAAATGTTGTAAAGAAGTACAAAGTAGTAATTGCCAAGAGTTTCTTGAAACCCTTGAATTCCTAATGATTGATCTACCCTTCATATGCACTGGCCTTTGTTTTCACTTCACAGATGGCAGTGATGACAACGAAGAAGGCAGTGCAATTGAGAATGAAGAAACTGTCAAAGGAACAGGTCTGTAACGTGGATTATTTTGAGGTCTGATACAGATGCTTTCTGATTATTAGTGAGAATGAAGGAAGAGGAAAGGTCTCCTTCTAACATACACCCTTTTCGCATGTGTTTTTACGTTTTTTAATCAATCATAGATAAAGGGAGGAAGAGAGCAACACCAAGAACCAGAAGGGCACATGCCAGAGGGAGAGATAGGCATGTTGATGAGGAGGAGGAGGATGATGAAGATGGGACAAGGAGAGCTGGGCATCGCAGGCACAGAAACCGCAGACGAGGACGAGCAGCTGGAAATGAGGCCAGTGATTCTGATATGGAACCTGCAAAAGCCAGGAAGAACCAGGCAAATCAGAAATCCAAGGAAGATGATGAAGAAGAGGAAGATGAGAAAGGGGGTAAAAGTGGGAAAGTTAAAAATGAGAAGAAAGTGGACAAAAAGCCTGATAAAAAAGGGAAAAAAGAGAAAGCCAACAAGAAGAAAAAAGACAAAAAGAAATCAGGATCAGGGTAATTAAGTTTTCTTTTCTTACAATAAAACCATGGTTATCTTACATAAAACCTCTTTTCACTTATAGCTGTGAAATACCAAGAATCAATATGACTCCCTTACTCATGATAGTCAAATTAGAGCTGGACAGGTGTTCTTCCCCTGCAATGAAGAAATGCTGGCTGAGTGAAATGAAAACTTTACAGATAGTCTTATCTAGTTATACCCTAATTTATGAGCTGTTTTCTAGAGAAAGATAGTGAAAATGACAGAGGAGAAGAGAAAGTGGTAGAGGGAGATGATAACAGGTGAGATCTGTCCTGCTTTTTTCTTTCCACAAAACTAAAATGTCCCAACCCCCCAGCTGATAACCCTCCAAGAAAGCCAAGCTTTATTTCTAGTATAGAATTAAAATCTTGATGCTTCTCAGAAGACCAAATTCTTGTTTTCCACCCAGCTTGGAGCCAGCTTTTTAAGATCAGTGCCAAAATTTCAAGAACCCAGAAACAAAAACTGAGATGGGATTTTCCACTCTGTCTCCCACTCACTTCCTCTGAAATGTCACTTTTCAACTTTCCAAAGTGTTTAATGCAACCTGAGGTCTTTGGAAGACTCCAGCGATAGGGAGCACTTCAGAAAAATATGTCTATTTCTCTGCCATCCTAGCATTCCCTTGCTCCTTGTCTCTTCTTGCGCTTTTGAAAGGAAGCAACCCCTGAGAGCAATGTATAAGGGAGCAAATGGAGCTAGGCACACTTTTCTCAATGGAGAGGGAGAGAAACGCCCATGCCTTACTCAGCACTTGTTACAACTCTTTCTGTTCCTGGTGCCATTCCTGGAGAGCCCAGCAGGAGTAAGATGAAAGAAAAAAATACAGTGAGATATGCTGTCGTATTAATTTTTCTGTGATCCCACTTCTACGTGTTTCTACTTCATTTCCCTTCCCAGTGACAATGCCGAAAATCTTTCTTTCTGCTGACTCTTTGCTATGATGGCAATTACACTCCTGTGTGCAGTTTCCTGTCCTCACAGAGCAACAGTCCTGACTGTGTAAACCTATGTTCCTTTGCTTATTGTTGTCTTCATTGTGAACATTTACTCAGTGTTAATTAAAAAGGCCACTGAAAATAGAAAATTGAGCAAGAGCACAATGTTCTTCATTGCCTTCCAAAGTTCTTAATAATAAAATACACAATTTTTGGCTAAATAAGTTGAAATTGCTACCTGGAACAAGACTTTGTTCTTAAAGTAGTAAGCCTAACGACATTGGAGGAAAAACTGAGGACACTCTTGAAGACAACTCAAGAACACTATATTTTTAGACTTTTACAGAAGCTAAAAAGACGGCAGAATAATAAGAATATTTGTAAAAGAAAAACCAAAATAGTGCAAGAATGAAGCATAGTAAGTTGGTGATCAGTTTGGCTGTGATTGAGATAAAGGGTTTGCAAAATTTCAGAATAGAAAGTAAGATTGGCAGATTAGAAATATAGCCTGCCTAGCAAGTCCATGAGGGCCTATCACAACAAATGCTCTCTACTGTTCAAACATGGACCTTGCAGATGCAGTTTTTTAATTGCCAAGGTGTTTCAGCATGAAATAGCATGAAAAGACTGAAATCAGAAGTTGAGAAAGAAAACACCAAAAAAATTTCCCTAAACGAAAAGTGAAACTCTTTGACAGAGAGATAATGTTGTACTTACTGCTGTCATTGTGGCTTTTGCTGAACTCTAGCAACATTGCCCATTTCGGTGAGGTCACAGTGCAAGTCAGTAGAATATGCTGCAGTTGCCCTCTTGCTCCTCTGTACTTTTCATTTAAATCAGGAAAACCTCTTCATGCACTACTTATTCTACGTAAAGGACATAAGGGAATTCTAGAAGAACTCTGCATCGATTTTCTGGTTTAGTTGTTTTGTTTTTAAAAAATTTAAGTATTCTGCGCTTGGTTAATTTGTGATAGTGAGTTTTCGCAGAGTAATTCCATGGTGAAAGGAGTTCTTTCTGGGTAAGTTTTACATCCGCTGTTCTTAGATGTTAATGGCTGTTGATGAGGCTGATTGTTACCTGTTACTGAGGGTGTGAGGAGGGCCTTCTCTACACTGTCCATAATCATGCAACCCAAAATATCAGTGATAAATTGCTCCTTTAGTCTCACTATGGGGGTCTGAGATGTTCATGGGTTAAAAAACTGTTTAGTTCTTTACTGCCTTGTTTAATTTTGTCTGATTGATTTTAGAAACTCTGTGCAGTCACATGAGAAAAAAAATTAGGAATGAGATCGTGTTCTTCCTACTGCATAGCTCTATCTGTGAGTAAATAAACTGACTTTTTTGGGGTTCACTTGAGAGTATAAAACTTACGTAAAAGCCTGGAGGTACAGGAAGATTTAGACACTTCTTTTTTGCTAACTGAGTAGCATTAACTGACAGGCAATGCTATGGGGATTATCTGTATAAATAGAGTTTACACAAAAACTAGAAAGAAAAATTTCAAATTTAGTCAAATTTATTAAATTGTCATGCTATACCCTCAAAGTCATACCAGTCTTATCCTGTAACATCCAAGCTCAAAGAAAACAATTTCATCCTAATTTTTACTGCTATACACAGAAATAATGAGAAAAGTAGATTACATCTATAAAGAGGAGATGAAACTGAAACCAAAATAGAGGTGTATAATAAGGTCATAAAACTAAACTACAGATGAATAGAATGAAGAAGTTCATTATGTATGTCACTTGAAGAAGCACTTGATTTCAAGAGCTCTACTGACTTAGATGTATACTGAATTGGAGCCAAGGAAGATGGGGGCTTGATGTAAAGATATTTACTGACACTTTATGCTTTATGTTAGCCTGCAGGTCACAATGAACCCTTCTGGCCATCAAATGTATGAATAGAAAGCTTTTATGAAAAGCTAGGACCTTTGGTTCCACAACACAGAATTTTGATTTCCTGACCTGAATAACATGGTATTCCACCACCTGAGCCACAGGAAAAATCTGCTGTTACTGCATCAAGTTTGGCTGCATAATGTGAACATATTAGAAAATACTGATTTCTTAAACAAACTCAGAAATTTGGATTTTTTATTGTCTGGTTCCAAAGGAAAGTGAAGACTGGAAACTGAGATATGTTTGTAAAGACAAAAAAAGCACTAGTTGGCAAAGGGCACAAAGCCCATATCATCTTGACTTGACTTCTTGTGTTCTATTAAGCTTCCTTTTCTCAGTAAGCCCACTGCATTAGCACAAAGCCCTCATATTTCCCATCCTCTTACTGCAGCATTGTAAAGCAGTATTTCCCAGCTTTGCATAACCCAGCAATCTTCCATCAAAGGAAATGTTTCATATCAGGCACTCCGCTTTATAAAATGCAAAGCAGCTGATTGCAACAATGGATTCTGAGCTCTCTCAAATCAGACTCTTTTAATCCTTCTGTTCTTCATGAAGACTTGACTCTCTTTCCATTTTCCCTCAAAATTTTATGCACAAATCACTTTGTTATTCCTTTATCCATTTGACTTCAGTTTTCATACAGATCTCAACTTGCTCTTCACAATACTAGTATGACAATAAATAGATGTGGTGTTCAGTAGCAGTTTTTCTTTACATAGTTTTAAGTTTTCTGTGATACTGTATTTTATCATGTGAAGCCTGAAGTGGTAAGACTGATGGGTTTAACTTTCTATAGTGACAGTCTATTCAGTGTGGGCCACAGAAATATTCAGAGGAGCTCTTCCTACAAGACAGGTTGAGAGAACTGGAATTGTTCAGCCTAGAGAAGAGAAGGCTCTGGGGAGATGTTTCTGTGGCCTTCCAGTGCCTTAAGGAAGCTTATGAACAGGAAGGAGAAAGACATTTTATATTACCAGACATTGACAGAACAAGGCACAATATTAGATTAGATATTAGGAAGAAATTCTTCTCTCAGAGCATGGTGTATCACTGGATTGCTCAGAGAAGCTGTGGATGCCCTACAGCTGGGGCGTGTTCAAGGCCAGGCTGGACAGGGTCCTGAGCAACATGATCTAGTGAATGGCATACTTGCATATGGCAGGAAGGGCTGGACAGAGCTGATTTTTAAGGTGTCTTCCAACCCAAACCATTCTATGATTCTATGGCTCTATGATAATAAATAGCATTTTAACCTTTAATAGCAGGGTGACTCTCAGCTATGAGACCCTCTTTCTTTCCTCTGCTAACTTCTGTGTGTCTATAAGTTTTCAGCTCATCCCCTAGTCTTTTGCTATAGTTAAGTATATTTTATGAAGACTATAGGTAGATGACCAATAAGAAATTTGTGTCTTTCTGTGTTACAAAAAGTATTTTGCTTTTATTTTATTTATTTTTGAATCTTATAAATATTCTTGCTGGTAAACTCTTGTGTCATTTATGTAATTTAGATCTCTAAAAAGACCTGTGTTATCTGTTTTGGTAGAAGAAAAGTTTTATATTAATTTTGAAATTATTCAGGAGATAGAACCTATGCATTAGGTAGTAAATCATTCAGCTCTCACATCAGATTTCAGATATCAAACTCTCAGAAAGGTCAAGTATAAGCAAAAGAGTCTGAAAACAACTTGCTAGATAAAGTCTGGATGAATTGTTCCCCAATCAAGCAGAAAACCATTAAAAAACCCTAAACAAACCTGCAGTACAGTTTTAAACATTCAGAAAACAAACAAAAAAGCAAGCAAATCAACAAAAGGAGCTAAAGAAAACACAAGAACAGATAGAAATGCATAAACTGCTATTACCAAGGGGTCACTTAGTGGGAGTTGTCACTCTCAGCTTTTTAGGACAGAAAGTGAATCTAATGGTTTCCTTTTCATCATTTTCCTGTTTGCTGGCATAAAAAGAGCAAATCCCTGTTGCTAGTGAATTGCTACATACCATATATATGAGATGCAAGATTGCTCACAGAAAAGGGTATCGATGCAGATTTTAGGAAAGTGTATATTGTTTTAATCAGCAATTCTTTGCAAAGATACTGCAAACTGATGTATGGATAGTAAGTTCAGATCACAGACACAACATACCTGGAAATGCCATTACAATTGCACCTCTTTTTCTTGAGTGCTTGTTGCTTTCTTGTGGTCTTGCTGCAATGCGGCTTTGAATTTTTCCCAGCTATGAAGTGTTATTGCCTTGGTAAGTGCATGGGCATTGGTCATGGGCTTGTTTCATTTGATGTTTAAATTTGACTTAGCTGTGGTGGTGTCTCTTCTCTCTACTGTGACACACTAAGGTGAAGGAGTTCACTTTTATGGCTGCAGTTATAGCATCCTCACTTGACCATTGTGAATTTGGATTGGACTCTTAGGAGGCTGGTTACAGCTGCAGGAAAAATTAGTGACTGTCAGATTTTACCCCAAGAGTGCTGCCCACTGTCCTTGAGATGTTGAAGGTGTAGTGCTGGTTCACCTGCAGCTCTGCACTTTGTGTGCAGGCTTTGCTTTTCATAATGAAAATTAATAACAAGTCTAAATGAAGGGTGTCCTCTCTTCTGTGCAAGTGTGAAGGCATCTATCTAGGCTCAAATATAAGTGAAATTAACACACAGTATATTTTGCTGTGAAAACTTCTGTCCTATCTTAGTTTTGGTGATGGTTTTGTTTCTGCTTTTGTTTGAAGCTCTGATTCTGAATCTGAGGAGGAGCCAATTACAGAGGAGGAATTGGCCAAGCTGAAAGAAGAGGTAGAAGAAAAAAAGAAACTCATTGCCACACTACGAAACAAGCCATGGAAGATGAAAAAGAAGTTGTCTGTCCTGAAGTATGGTTTAATTTCCATAATGAATATCTGCTATCCTTCTTTGCTCTGTTTTTCTGAATTTTCACTTTAGTTCTGGACCTACTCACAAAATTAACTTCAAACCACCTCTAATCTCTTCACCCCAGGATATGCTCTTCACAGTAAATGGAGGTAAATGGTGTTGCAGGTCAGCGCTTTCTCGTCCCTGTGGAGCTGAAATCAAATATGGAAAGCTACTATATATTTTTTTTTGAATTTCCATTATGACCCAATGCAAAATCTTTTCCTTTTCTTCAGTTAGGTTGATGTTACCAAATTCTTCCATTGGTGAGGTTAATATCTCATTAAGATTTCTCAGAAAAATGCAATTTCAGGATTACCTCAAGATTACTCAGCAGAGAAGAGAGGATTTACCTCCCTAGTCTCACTTTTAGGAAAGAAAAACTTTTTAACTTATGAAAAAGAAAACTGATTGGAAGTAGAACTTGTGTTTTCATGCATTTTTATGTATGCCACATAGAAAACTGTATTTTGCCCTAGTAAACCTGTTGCTATATTTACATAGAAGCCAAAAATTAAGTATTCATTTACAGTTAAATTTCCACCAAGCACAGAAACTGGGTAAATAGTGAGAATTTTATTCTTTTGTCGAAACTGTTATGCTCCTATGTTTTGAATAACTTATTCACTGCAGCAATACTCAGATACCAACTGTTTTGTTTTGGACAGGTGTTTACTAAGAAAGGCAGGAGTTTCTTTTGGAATGAGAAATGTAAACTCCTTTCTCTCTGAATTATTATAATTTTGAAATTAAGGGGCTTTCAGGCAAAGATGTGAGAATAGGAATAGTAGTTCTTTACTAGTATATCTAATGAGGCAAAAACAACAACAATTTTGGTATTAACAACAAAACAAAACCACAAAAACTTAGTAAGAGGCTGTCTCGGTCGCGGGCACTTTCTCTTTTGGCGCTGTACCGGTCACAGCTGGCAGGGGCGCTTCGGCAGCAAGCTGGGACGGCAGAGATGGGCAGAAAGTTGTGGAATGGTGGAGGAGATGTATTACGGTTTGGAGCCGCAGTGGGAAAAACTTCTGGGAGGTCTCGGCAGGCAGGAGGTGCGGGGCTACAGAGTAGCGACGGTTGGGAGCAGCCCTCCCGAAGGAAGCGGCGGGGGCCGGGCTCTCAGGGAGGCAGGTAGAGGAGGGGGTCGGGGCACTCAGGTAGATGGTAAGAAAGTTTTTTTTTTAGTGAGGTGGGTGTTAATAAGGTTTTAGTTTGAAGGGTTGCTCTTAGGAGCAGGGGCTCACTCGCGGCAAAAGAAGCAGGACTAAGCTGGTCTTTGACGACAGCTGAAAAACTCTTCTCTAAACAGTTTTGGCCGCCTTCTTCCTTTTTTTTAGTCGAGAGCGAGAGAGAGACTGTGTTTGAGCCTTAGGAGAGAGGGTTGTTTTTTCGCCCTGTCGTCTCTAGGCATTTTTAGGTAACGGGAGAGAGAGAGAGAGAGAGAGAGAGAGAGAGAGAGAGAGAGGGAGAGAGAGAGGGAGAGAGAGAGAGGGAGAGAGAGGCTACTGGCTTTCTCCCTTGAGCTGATAACTCTTTGTCTGTGAAGTCTGTGAAGTATCTAGTCATGATGGGCCATTTAGCCACACCTATGGGGAAAATTCCTCAAGAAAGAGAAAAAAACCTAACAAAACAAAAGCAGAACTCAAACCCCTACCAACAAAACATATCTATCGGAGAAAGGATAGTCTGTCCTGCAGTGAGTTTTCAATATGAAGAGAAAACGCAGATATGAAATATGGTGTGGAAAGTCTATAGATTTGTTGTTCTAGAAGATAAGGTAATTTTAGAAAGAGTAAACTTGCAAAGAGGTAATGAAAGGAATTGAAGGAGTTAAAAGAGAACAGTATCTAGGAGATGTAAATGTAGAAGCATTGTGAAGGTAAGAGAAATTTCAGAAAATATATATGAGGAGATTAGATTTTGGATAGTCTATAGCTGAAGGATCCCCATGTACATTAACTTAACATTTGTTTGTATTCTTCCTGTGGAGAAAGCTTCTATTTTGACAGCCATTCTTCTATCCCATAATTCCTAGCAGTTGTTAGGAAACTTCATGACTTGGTATATCCTTTGGACTATTATCCATTATTGCTTTTCCATGTGGCAGTGATGACACTGCAAGATGTAACTCTAGGATGATCAAGAGACACTTCTTCTCTTTGGAATATCTGGTAAGGAAAGCTGGCACAGAGGTTATTTTTTTTCCTCTATACTTCCAGTTGTGGGCAGTGATATTGGAAGAAACAGATGCATCCAGCTTATTAATACAATAGTTCACAGAACAAGTCCTTCTAGAAGCTCTGCTAAAGCTCTTGGGAGGTGGGGAGGTGAATTGAGACAACAAGGTAACATCTTCACCAGGGAAAGAACCGCTTGAGCAAACCTTCTCTGATGAAGTTACTACATCAGTGGCAAGGGAAGGCTGCGGATGTCATTTAGCTGGACTTCTGTAAGGTCTTTGACATGGTACCCCACAAGATTCTTCTCTCTAAATTGTAAAGATGATGGATTAAATTGGTGGACTGTATGGTGGCTAAATAATTGTCTGAATGGTCATACTCAAGGAGTTAGTGGTCAATGGGTCAATGTCTGCTTGGACATCACTGACATTAGGTGTCATTTGGGGGTCCATATTGGGACAAGTGCAATTTAATGTCTTCATCAATGACATAGATGGAAGGATTAGTTAACACACCTGAAGGACAGGATGCCATCCAGAGGGACCTGGACAAGCTCGAGAAGTGGGCACATGGGAATCTCATTAGGTTTAACAAGACCAAGTGCTCCAACTTTGTCCAGGCAACTCCCATTATCAATGTAGGCTAGGGGAATGAACAGATGGAGAACAGCCCTTTGGAGGACTTGGAGGTGCTGGTGGATGGAAAGTTAAAGAAAACCCTACAATGTGGGTTTGAAGCCCAGCAAACCAAATGCGTCCTGAGCTTCATCCAAAGTAGCGTGACCAGTAGGGCTAAGGAAGGGATTCTGCTCCTCTAAACCACTCTAGTGAGACCCCATCTGGAGTGCTGTGTCCAGATCTGGGGTCCTCAGTACAGGAAAGGCATGAATCTGTTTGAGCAGGTCCAGAGGAGGACCACAGAAATGATCAGAAGACTGAAATAGCTCTCCTATGGAGACAGGTTGTGAGAGGTGGCTTGTTCAGCCTGGAGAAGAGAAGGCTCTGGTGAAACCTTATAGCAGCCTTTCAATCCTTATTGGGGCATTTGAAGAAGATGGGAACAGATTTTTACAAGAGGATGTGGTGATTACACAAGTGGTAATAGTTTTACACTTAAAGAATTTAGATTCAGACTGTATATAGGGAAGATATTCTCTACGGTGAGGTTAGAGAGACACTGGATGAAGCTGCCCAGAAAAGTTGTGGATGCCCCATTCTGGGAAGTGTCAAGGAAAAGCTGGATGGAGCTCTGCTCAACCTGGCATAGTAAGAGGTTCATGGCAGAGGGTCTGGAAATAAGTGATCTGTAAGGTCCTTTCTAACCTAAACCATTCAATGCTTCTCTGATCTCAAGACACACATACCAAAATGCGATTATAGACTGTGTTTTCTAGAGGCCTGCTTTTGTAACTGTTTCCTTGGAAACTAAATTTAACTGAGTTGCAAAACAAACCTGGAGTTTTTATGCTACTTAAAGTAAAAATATTATCCTATAAATGAGCATTCTATTATGATTACAGTTAAAACAGTATCAGCATATTTTAAGATATCTACGTTCTGTATTTTAGCAATTTATTTAAGATATATAATAGAATATTAGTCTGATAGATTGGCATTATTGGCATTGTTCTTGTACATATGAAAAATGGACATATGCTGGCTGTAAGTACCTTAAACTTTTAAACCAATATTGTGACTTTTGAATAACTTTGTATTAGTATTTCTGGCTCTTGAAACTCTTGGCAAACAATTTTTATTATCAAATATTTCCCTCTGTCATCCGCTTATTTCGCTATGATGCATTTAGAATGTCATGGGATGTGTGGTGAAAAAATCAAAACTATCTTCTTACAGGTAGAAGAGCAAATTGCCCTATTCTTTGGTCTTCTAGCTTTCACAATGGAGAGATACTTCATTGGAGATTTCTTCTCAGCATTATGATAAATGTTAAGTAGTTATATAAGCCAACCCCCACTTCCATGTTTGTTCTGTATTAGCATCTTTTATTTCCAAGAATGGAAAAAAAGTGCTGTCCAGGAATACTCCTATACATGACAAAATAGGACCAAAACATACTCTTTTTATATTATTTTGAACAGTTAATATTAGCATGAATTAGGACTTTTCGTTTTAAATATTGGTGTTTTAAAAAAGTTGTTGTCAGAACAAATAATTTTTGGGGAAAGATTTAATTTCCACTAAAATTTGTGTTTTTAAAAAAACCCAAGGTATTTTAAATAATTAAAACATTTTGTTTAAGCATTTTCAAAGGAATATTTTTTCATGACTTAAACTGTATAGGGTGGGAAAGATGATTTATATTTAACTCTAGTGACTACTTTGTGAAATGGTAAATATTATCCTTCATACAATAATTTTAGAACACAGATGTAGAACTAGTTACTCTGCAGAAAATGCCTTCTGTCAAGACATGGCTGAGAGCTCATTTTGGAAATGGCATTCTTAATAGAACTGAACCGGCAATTTAGATCAACTCTAACTTCTAATTTACATCCCTGTGTCTAAAAAGATGCATTTCAAATAGCCCACGGTTATTCTCTGAAGAACTGTGACTTGATGAGGATACTGCTCTGATACAGCCTGTCCCTCTGCAGTTTGAAGTTGAGCTATAATGATAGTCAGACTCTAAGCTCACCTTGAGACATCAAGATCAGATCTTCACAGGTCTGGAGGTGTGAAAAAAGAGAGGAAGAAGACATGCAGAGGGATGAAAAGATGTTATAACAGCATCATCAGTCTCCTAGGCCAGAAGCAATAGAATCATTAGGCTGTGGGCCAGGGACATATTGGTCTCTGCTACTGAGCACGAGTGTGCCTGGAGTCTAGACTTTCTATCATTTCCAAGACAAATATTCTCTTTCAGAAGATTTTTCTTGTTCTAGTAATTTTCCCTCTACTGGTCTACATGGTTTGTGAATAGTGTTGTTTCGCCTTTTCTGTGGGAGATGGGAACTTGTGACATTTCTTCTTTTCACTGTGTACTCAGGTCAGTACAATGTTACCTGAAGAGTCACCAGGTGATAATGACCATTAATTATTACTTGCAAGACTGAGATTTAGAAAGGGGGTAAATTGATTGATTCATTGACTGATTGATTGACAGAGACCTTTGCGAGTCAGTCCTGAAGGACAAAGGAGTCCTGGAAGGCTGGATATACTTTAAAAAGGAAATATTCAGGAACAGGCTGTCCTCATGTGCAGGAAGAAAAGCTGTTAGGGAAAAAGGCCAGCCTGGTTAAACAAGATCTTAGGCTTCATCTCAGGAAAAAAAGAGAATCTATTTTTTTCTGGAAGGAGGGACAGGTAACTTCGGAGGACTACCAGGATGTCACAAGGTCGTGTAGGGAGAAGATTAGAATGGCCAAAGCCCTACTAAAACCTGTTTGTCCTCTGCTTTTAAAGAAAGTAAGAAAGTGTCTATAAATTCATTTTCAGTAAAAGGAGGGTCAGAGAATGTCTCTCTCACTTGTTGAATGTGAAGGGTAGTGTAGTGACAGGGAATGAGAGAAAGACAGAGGTACATAATGCCTTCTTTACCTCAGTCATCAATATCAAGACCAATTGTCATGATACCTAGCTCCCTGAGCAGGAAGTTGGTGATGGGGAAATGAGTGAAGCCCCCACAATCCAGGAGCAGATGGTTAGTGTCCTGCTATGCCAATTAAACATGCACAAGTCTATGTGTCCTGGTGGGGTCCAACCTACAGGAATAAGGGAACTAGTGAAAGAACCAAAACACTCTTAATCATCTCCCAGCAGTCCTGGTTAACTGGAGAAGTTCCAGCTGACTAGAAATTAGCACATGTAACACTTGTCTACAAGAAGGATCAGAAGGATGATCTGGGGAACTACAGGCCTGTCAGCCTAACCTCAGTTCCAGGCAGTTTATGGAAGATATTATCCTGAGTGCCATTATGGAGGACAATCAGGAGATCAAGCCCAGCGAACAGAGATTTAAGAAAGATAAGTTGTTTTTGGTGAACTTGATCACCTTCTATGACCAAGTGACTTGCTTAGTACATGAAGGGAAGGCTATGGATGTCATCTATCTAGACTTCAGTAATGCATTTGACACTGTCTCCCAAGTGAGAGAAAAGAGAAACTGGCTTGGATGGGTGGACTTTTCAATGGGTAAAAACTAGCTGTTTGTCTGGGCCCAGAGAGTGGTGGTGAATGGAGCTAAATCCGGTTGATGGCCAGTCACTGGCGGTGTTCCCCACAGCTCAGTTTTGGGGTCAGTATTGTCTAACATTTTTATTCATGATCTGGGCATGGGACTTGATTACACTCTCATTAAATTTGCAGATGACACCAAGTTGGGTGGGAGTGTTGGTCTGCTTGCAGGTAGGAAGGCTCTGCAGCGGGACAGGCTCAATCAGTGGGCTGAGGGCAACTGCAGGAGGTTCAACAAGGTCAAGTGCTTGTCTTGCACTGGGGCTGCAGCAGTCTCTGTGCAGTGCTACAGGCTTGGGGTGAGGCATCTTGAGATCTATTTTTCAGAAAGGAACTTGAGGTGCTGTTTGAACATGAGCCAGCAGTATGCCCAGGTGGCCAAGAAGGCCAAAGGCATCTTGCCTGTATCAAGAATTGCACGGCCAGCAGGACCAGGGCAGTGATCATGCCCCTGTACTGAGCACTGGGAAGGCCTCACCTCAAGTCTGTGTTTAGTTCTGGGTCCCTCACTTTAAAAGGGACATTGAGGAGCTGGAGCACGTCCAGCAAAAGGCAACAGGGCTCATGAAAGGACTAAAGAACATCTCTCATGAGGAAGAGCTGAGGGAGCTGGGATAGTTTAGTCTTGAGAAGAGGAGCCTCAGAGGGGACCTCATCGCTTTTTGCAACTCCCTGAAAGGAGGTTTTGGTGAGGTGGGGGGCCATATCTATTATGGTGCCTGCAGTGAGAGAACAAGAGGAAATGGCCTTAAGCTGACACAAGGGAGATTCAGATTAGATACTAGGAAAAGCTTTTTGGCTATTAGGGTGCTCATGCATTGGAATAGGTTGCCCAAGGAGGTGGTGGAGCCACCATCCCTGGAGGTGTTCAAGACATCTGGATCTGGCATTTGGTGATGTGGTTTAGTGTTTTTGGGGTTACAGTGGTAGTGCTGGGTTAATGGTTGCACATAAAGTCTCTTAAAGGTCTCTCCCAATCTTGATGATTCTATGATTCTATGATTTTTTCATTAGAAGAAGGTACAAAAAAAATAAAACCAATGGGCCAGAGCTTCAGCTCTTGCAAACTGGAAAACCTTCAGGGAAAGCTATCCCAGCTTAAGTCTGAGGGTCAGATTTTGGGAACTGCATCCCTGTTTGTGCATTTTTCTGCTTGAGTTTTGCACCAATATGAAGAAAAGAGAAAGGTTTAAATGCTGTGCTACTGTGTTTGCCTCTGGTATTCTCATCTCACTTCCCTTATTAATACTCATAGTACTTTTATAGCACAAATTTTTGTGCTATAAAAACACAGAGTCCGTTAGTAACTGGGTAGTTTTTATCTAACAGCAATGCTTATTATGGTATCATATAATTAGAGAATTGAGCACAAGAATCCAGAGATTTGCCAACTGTATTCTCTAAAGTTGTACCACAAGATGGTTAGTACACTATCAAACCAAGTGAAATAACAAGTTACATAAAAAAAGACAGTGAAACGTCAAGCTTAGGCTTTTTGAAGGACTTCCAATTAAACACACACCATTAAAGAGAAACATGAGAACATTTTTTTCCCTAGGAAAATCAGAGCAGTGTAGAATCTGTTCTTCACTTAGAATCGTAGAATGGTATGGGTTAGAAGGGCCTTTAAAAACAATTTTATTCCAATCCACCTACCATTGGAAGGGACACCTTTCACTAGACCAAGTTGCTCAGAGCCCCATCCAGCCTGGCCTTAAATACTTCCAGGGATGGGGCATCTACAACTTCTCTGGACAACGTGTGCCAGCACTTCACCACCTCACAAAGAATTTCTACCTAATATCTAATACAAACTTCCTCTATCTCAGTTGGAAGCCATTCCTCCATGTCCTGTCACTACATCCTCTTGTAAGAAGTCCCTCCCATTTCTTGCAGGCCCCCTTCAGGTACTGGAAGGCTGTAATTAGATCATCTTGAAACTTTTTCTTTTCCAGGCTGAGCAAAACCAGCTCTTTCAGGCTTTCCTCATAGGAGACTGGCTCCATCCCTCTAACCAAGTTGCTCTAAGAGCCCTAAGAGCAACTTAGTGGCTCTCCTTTGGACTAGCTCCAACAGGTTGATGTGTTTCCCTTTTCCACTGATGTAGTCACTTCATCACAGCAGATCACATGCTAGGGACAGGATATATTATGGTGATTTTTCAGTATTTTTGTAGCATCATTCATTTTATTACAGGACTTAGATTGCCCATCAAGATGAATGAATAGGAAATAGGATATTTTATAAGCATACAAGCCCAAAGATATATAAGGTGCATGTGTGAGATGGTGGGAATTTCTCATCTTTTGTTGCACTCTTTGTACTCCCATCAATCAGTATTTCATCTCTTTAAGGTGGATGTACTGACAATCTTGGATGCAAGACTTCTTGTCTTGGAGGCCAGCTGGGTATTAAATAACACTGTAATTTGCCCAGTATTATTGGTGAACTGCTTTTCAAGTGAGCTGTGCCCAACAATATTTGTTTTGAAGTCTGTTTTCAGCCAGTCATCTAAGACTTACAAAAGTCCTGGACAATCAACATTTCTTCTTATTGAGTTTTTAGTTCTCAGAGTCTGAAACCTTCCTGATCTGTTACTAAAAAATGTGATCAATCCACTTCAATCATATTCATTAGCAACAAGCTCTAAGAGCTGTAATGCATCGTCTCTCTGCAGCACAGAAGTGCCTGAGGTACCATACACCTAGCACTTTGAAAGCTGTAACTCCACACCTTGTATTAATAATTAACTCAGGCTTCTCTGGCCCCCTGAAACATTTATTAGTTCTTGCATCTGTAATTCAATTAATAAGCTTTCTCTAAAGCTTCTTTAAATTCACGGTTACCTAGCAGGGCACACTTTGGCCTATCTCGTGATACAGATAATTTACCTCTAACACATGACACCAGTGATTACAAAGCTTGGTTTTGTTAGTCTGCGTTGTTTTTGACACATCCTCATGTTTGTGAAGTCTCATTACTTCCAAGTGGGCATGAATATATATATATATGTACTTTTGGTTTTCGTTGTGTTTTCTAAAGTAGTTCTAAGAATTGCTCATTCTTCCTTTTATTACATCTTATCTATAGCACAAAAGAAGTAGAGGAAAGGACAAAGTGTGACAAAGGTCTGCAGGGATGTACAAATAGAGGTCCTTCATTTAGATAGTTTAGACTAGAAATAAAGGTAGAAATCTTAAGTAATCTCTTGAACTATATTTGACAAGAATATGTGTCACAGACATGGAAAGGACATGGCAAGCCTGGTCCCTGACTGAATGATGTCAAGTTGATGCTCAACTTTTAAGGTCAGGAGGTTTAAATAACTTACAAACCACAGAGGTCAGGAGTAAGTAGTCAGTGGAGTAATTAGTCTGTGGACTAATCTGCTGTAGAGCTGGTGGGGGAGGAAAAGCTGAGGAGAGAATAAATACATATTCTGTTTGATGGCTTCAGCATCATAAGCAGTATGAAAAGATTATTTACAATGTAAAATTACCAAAATGTAAGATATGCCTGTAGAACATCAAAGATAGAACATCAAAGGGAACATTTATTTTATTCCAATAGTGAAAGAATACTTCCACTATTCTTTCACAAAGTAATTAATATTTTTTAAAAAATAATTTCTCTGAATTGCATAACGATAATGCAAAACAATTTAGATTGGAAAAGAACCTAATGATCATTGAGTCCTGCCATTAACACAGCATTGTCAAGTTCATCTCTAGTCCAAGTCCCTCATGATGACATTTACACATCTTTTCAAAACCTCCGGGGATGGTGATTCAACCACTTCCCTGGGCAGCTTGTTACAATGCTTCACAACCTTTTGGGGAAGAAATTATTTGTAATATCCAATCTAAACCTTCCCTGGAACAAACTGAGGCTGTTTCTTCTTGTCCTGTCGCTTGTACCTGGAAGAGGAGACTGATTCCCTCTTCACTGCAACCCCCCTTCAGGAGGCAAACTGACTGAGGGTGCCCTTGATCCCCTCCTCCAGATCATCAGTAAAGTATTAAGCAGGACTGTCCTCAGTACTGAGCCTGGGGGAATGCCACTGTGACTGGATGTCAGATGGTTTTAACTCATTCACCACCATTCTTTTGGCCATATAGTATGTGCTACCCTTTTATTAATTATGTGATGATTATTAACTATGCGATAATTTTGGCTATTACTTCACAAGAATTGGAAATGTTATTGCCACAATTTTTAATGCATGTTTGAAATATGTTCTCGTCATGGTCAGCGTGCATTAATGGTCAATGCATTAATGCCAGCAATTCTATTAATTAAAAAAAAAATAAAGTGCATTGTTATTAGATCAGAGTAAAATTCAGTGTAAATGAAAATGAAAATAATACTGCAAGTCCACCATTTGGACTTAGCTGATTTCTTTCAGGATTTATACAAGAAACTTTTAAGTATGGGAGAGCAATTTAAAAAAAAAGTGAAAGGAGTTTCTTCATGCTCCTTTGATGAAACATGAAAATAACTTTATAAATACTGTACATATATGGATACAACAGGTTTTTTGGTCCAGTCTTGCTTGTGCAACTCAGTGGACTGCATGTGTAACCACTTAGTAAGAAATAAAGGGTTTGTTTGTGATGCAATGATGAACTTAGTCCAATTAAGGGGAATGGAATGAAAATCAGTGAAAAACAGGTTATAAAGTATTTAGGGAAGAAGGGGCGCAAGGAGAGAGGAAATTTCAGATACTGACAAAGCAAAGCTCAGGGAAGCATTCAGGAGAATCAGCAGCATAAAACCTATAAGTCCATATCACCACCTTCAAAAAGCAATTTTTTGGTTTGTCCTGGAGAAAAAGCTTAAATACTGATTACATTTCAAAGATTGCTTGATGGGGGTCCAGGAGGCAGATGAGGATAAGTAAAACTAGTTTTAGTAGAAAATCTTGCAAATTTAATTTAAAACAAGTCAAAAAGGGGTTTGGATTAGAGTTTAAGAGAAATATTTTTAAGGAATTTGATAGTGGAAAATTCCTTCTGGTTTTGGCTTAACTTCATTTTATATCAGAACAAGTTTGTGGAGAGCTTGAGTGTTTCACCTATAGATGAAAAATGTGCTCATCTGTGCTATCAAAGATTTTTAAATGTATTTATTGCTGTTTTCATACTATGTCCTTAAATTTCTAACTTATTTCTTCACTCTGAAAAAACCCAATTTAAAACTTGGAAATTTCATATTCTGCAGTGTAACATAATTAGTGACTGAAAACCACAAATTTTCTACTCTATAGGTTTTGATTTTGGAAAATTTTCATGAACAAGCCTGAATTACCCAGTGATAGAAGTAGTAGTAGAATATAGGATGCTGACCTGCAAGATTGGTAGTTGTGCAGTTTATCAAGTCTGCCTGCTTTTGTGGCTCTGTTCCAGCACTGACTTCTGAATTTAGGAGGAAGGTGCCATCTGCTGTCAGGACTGTCTTATAGCTGTTGACAGAGCAGCAAGATTTTGGATCCTAAGGCTTGGATTTAAAGGCGACCCTTGGACACAGGTTCCTGAAGCTCGACCAATCTATTTTCTCTGACTTACTTAGGAGGGCTGAAATTTAATTGTAGACTGTTTTGAGAATCAAAATGAAAAAATGATATGTGAGCAGTGTGCTGTAAAATCTCAGGAGGACTCAGAGGGGCTTGGAAAATAAAGATTCCTCAGTCAGTGTCAATGTTAGCTAAATACAGAAAGACCAGACTTAAAATTACAGAATACAAATGTGATCCAGAAGCCTAGAATTGGAAATAAAGCATCCAAACCCTTAAAAGGACACTGACTCAATCCTCAAGAAACATTTTTGAAGTGATAAATAGGTGGACTCCATGGCTGTGGTGGTGGCTGGGCATTTTTATCTTTTTAAAATCTGAATCTTTGTGTTCTCTGTGCTATAGAGAGAAAAAAAAGAGTGACTAGATTAGCATTCATGGTTGCAAATGTTGGGAAAAGATGTGCGGAATTCCTGAGGAGGTCAGGTGAACTTGCACTGGCCCTGATATTTCACCAGCTGGGTTTAGGTGAGAGTACTCAGAAGGAGAGAGTGCTCAGAGGGGTCTCAAATAGCTCTCAGTGGTTGAAAATTAAATTCAGTAACTCAAATTTGCCCTTATGTGCACTTATTTGGATCCTTGGTACTGCAAGATAAAGCTATTGTTGCAGTGGATGTCTAAGTTGTGAAAGGCTTCAATAGATCTTCAGACTGAAGATCACTCTAAGCATTTGCAGTTACGAAAAATACACAGTTACTTTCATAGATGTTGAGATTTTTAACCCTTAGTTTAGAAAAGTTATGACATGGCTAATGGCCACCTTCTCATATAATTTTAATCCTCCTTTATCTCAACTACATTGCTATACTGTCATTAACACTGCCAGATTTTGCAGTTTAACACTATCTTTTTCTTTGCTTGTATAAAATATATGAGCAGAAAATATAAGTGTGATAATTAATTTCACTTGGTAAACTTATCTGTAGCAGTTCTGGAAAGAAAGAAATGTGCATCACAATCAATATGCATCACAGTTTATATTTTCCCAATAGTCTACCTTTTCCCAAGTGCTTTGTGCAATATAATATAATAAAAATAAATATATATATACAGTGCTTTGAAGTTATCCAGTGTGACAACAAAACAGTTTACAGCATTGTGCATACACTGACAGTTAAGAATCCTTGGTCTGCTTACCAGTGGTTTAGGACATTTAGCCCTTAGAGCACATTTTCTTAGGAGAGTCATAATGGAAAGTCATAAATGGAAATTGGATTAAATGGAGGAAACATTAGTATTCACTTGATCTCATCTCTTTATTGTTTTAATCCATGGACTTTATGCATTTAAAAAAAGTTTAACAGTCTTTTAAAATCTCTATAGGCAAAATTTTAGCCTTTTGGGGACCAGTGAAACTGCATTTCAAAGAAATGACTCTGGGAATGGTACAGCTAGCGAAGATGTATGCAAAAATTCTGAAGAGCTAAATTAAATTTAGTATTGAGAAGGGTAGGCACAAGGGAACCAAAGCTCACATTCCTCTCCTAACCTAGGAAAAAGTCCTAAGCCACAAACACTGAGGGGGGAGGTTCAAATGTATCCAGAGCAAGATTAAGACACAAATGAGGTCAAATGTTGGTAATCAAAACTATGATTCCCTTTTCTTCACTATCAAAGAAGAGCGCAAGGAAGAAATTACAAGAGTAGGAAAATGCAAAGAATTACAGAGAGCAAGAAAGGTGATCACTACCAAGAATCTGCAGCATCCTATGAAGATCCTTCTCTCTTCTGTGGGAATAACTGCCGGAATAACATGAATAACTGTGCATCATGCAAATGGGCAGTAGCTGAACTGCAAAAGTCAATTTACTGACTTACTGTAACTAAATGTATTTGATAACCTTGACTGGATGTAGGCAGGTCTCCGAGATCCAAATATGTTTTTATTAGATCAGGTGACTAAAGTTGCTTGTATTTTTTACATTACATATACAAAACATATATAGTTTTCTGCTACATACAAAATCTCAGAGCTTTCCTTTCTGAACATTACTAAGGGAACAATATTTTATAAAGCTCTATGAGGAGTAAAAAATTTACATTAATGTGATAGAGATGGTATAAAATTTACTATAACATAATCTATATTTCTCTATTACTTCATTTTCCAGGGAAGCACAACTTTTTGTTGAAAAGTTTGAAGGTGCTCTTGGAAAAGGAAAAGGAAAAAAATTCTATGCATACAAAGTGATGATGACCAAGGTAAATTGATTGTTTCACTAACTTCCTGTAAAGCTAATGGGAAGCCTTCTGGTGGTTATTGCCATGGGTACTCATCTTCCACAGTAGCATTCCTTGCCTTTCTATGTACTTTAAACTTTTATTTTCACTGCCCTTGCATGAAAATATTTCTAATGAAAACTTATGGTTTGATTTTTGAAACTTGTCATCAAAACAAAAATCAGCTGTTTTACAGGAGTTTGCAAGAGTTCAATATCTTCTGAAAGTCAATTTTTCTTGGTGTAGATTGAGTATTTGTGTGGACTGAATCCAAAGTTCAGTCTTTCCCTTGAGACAGTCCTCTGTGAAGGATAAAAAAAAAAAAGAGAAAGAGAAAGAGAAAGAGGAGAAGAAGAGAAGAGATGAAGAGATGAAAAAGAAAAAGAAAAAGAAAAAGAAAAAGGAAAAGAAAAAAAGAAAAATTAAAAAAGAACAAGGAAAAAGAAGAAATAGGCATGAAAGAAAGCAATTAGTTAACAATTATTTTTGTAGTAGAAATAGGGACTTCGCTCAAATCCAGAAGAAGACATATTAAAACAAACAAAAGGAGATGGCTCTTCACAAACAATAACTTTGTGGACTATGCCAAAGGATTTTGTGCATGATTAAGGGGTTACATTAGCTCAAGGAAGAACTGAGCATCTGGGCACTAAGATGATGGTGTGGTTTTTGTTTTTTCTTTTCTGTGACTCTTTTCAGAAATGGATGAAATTTCAAAGAGATTTTGAAAATTTTAAGACAGCCTGCATACCCTGGGAAATGAAAATTAAGGAGATTGAAAGTAAGTAAGAATAGGATCTAGTATCATATTTCTGATGTCTGCCAAAGTGATAAATTTCTTTAGAATATGTGTCTATGTTCAATGCATAGTTTAAAATCAATGAATATTTATTTTTTCATTAATATTTGTTGAGCTTGATATTATATTTAGCTGAAAATTTTCTTCAGAGGGTATCACTTTACAGATAAAAATTGTCATTTTACAGGTAATGGTTAAAGAGCCAGTGTTGAAATTAATCCTAGAAAAGTGTAATTGGGATTTAGCCACTCACTTTATTCACTTTCACTTTATTTTGTCTGTATTTATTTTATACATGTTATACTATACAAGCTACAATGCAATTCTTTCTGCCACTTTTTTCAGTACCTTGATCTTCATGTAAGTTGTATTTCTCTCATTTTCAGCCACGTAATTGTGCTGATTTGGACACAAATTTAGGAGGAAACAACCTGAAAAGGGCGTCTCTCTCTCTCCTGCCTGCCCGGCAAGCAGGTCCTGGCAGCCCCTCCCCCCTTCAACACCGAGAGAACAATAGTGGTCTTGGATGCCCCATATGTAAACGAGGCAGTGTAGTTAGTACTATAGGTATATTTGAGAGTAGGGGTCTGTCACAAGTAATTTTTGTGTTGTAGTTCCAGTGATGAATTTAAACTGCAGCTCTTTATTTGAACGATATTTGACTTAAGTGCATGGATATCTGAGTGAGGGTCTACCACTTGAGATGCCCCTTACAACAGATGCTTCCCACTGCAACATAAAGAGCCTTTCTCAGTTGAGTCTGACTCTTCCAATCCTCTAGCTATCTAGAAAGATCAAGTAACAGCTTGAAGCACTGGATTATCTCAGGTAGGCTCCCTTCTTCGAGATGCAAATCCCTTCAACAGAGGGAGACTGGCTTAAGAGCAAAAGGCATCACGCTCTGCTGTGCTGCATCCTCATGTTGGCAATAGGTGAATCTGATGCTGGGGTTTTGATGTTTAAAAGAGACAGAAGTTGACAAATGTATGAAGTATTTATATTTAGAAAATAGATGCTTCTTTTCCTCACAGAACCGATATTCAGTATTATCTGTGCAAAAAGACTTTATGGGAATCACACAGACCTGTGTTGGAACAGGGTGACTCTTTTTCCACTGATGAAATTTATACAATGCACCAATCTGCATGCCAGTGTCTAGTGTGGTGAGGCTGTGGATGCAGGAGAATATCTAAAGTCTTCTTTAAATTACTGCTCTTTCATTCATACGTGGAACATGTTGCACCTCAGAGTGGATTCAAAATGAAGGTGAAATTTGGACTGGTTTTGTTCACAGCTAGTGTAGTTCATTTGTGACATTTTCTGTGTTCCCTGTTGCAGGTCCCTGTTTGGACCTTCCCACTCTGACAATGCAGTTAAGGGCAGTCATGGCTAAATTATCCTCATCCATGGTTAAGCATTTTACCCGCCGTAGGCGTCTGTTCTTGCCTGATTCGTGAAAAAGAATAAAGCCTATGAGTGGTCTGTGTATTGACTTGCAGTAACTATACTGATGCAGGTAATTCCAATGCATTCCCTCACTGCAGATGTTCCAGATGGATGCATAGTAGAGGTTTCATCAGGATAACTCATACAAGAACTGTAACTCACTGCATGAAAAAAAGATATTCCCAATAGAATGGAGATATTAGGATTTGAGCAGAAGAAATAATGGGACATGGAGAGGTCTACAAAAGTAACCTGAAATTAGAAATATTCATAATTTTCTGCACTGTATTTTTTGAGTCCATAGCATCACGCAAAGGCCATAGTTTGGTTATAATTGGGTAATTTGCATCTTACAAGCAGATGGACTCACTCAAATTCTCTTGATTTATACCTCTCCCCAGACTTCCCAGTATGTCAGTCACTGCTAAGATTGGCCACTTCACACAAAATTTCAAAACTATGGTTTAATTCAGAACTGCAAATAAAGCAGATTCAAAATGCTGAAATCCTTGACAGAATGGCTTGTTCCTTCCTTTGCACAGCTGTGATAAATGTCCCTTAGCTGGCCTCTGTTTATACTTTGGGATTATACCTATTTAAGTGTATTAAATTTTCTACTGATTGAACTGTTACAGTAAAATATGAATATATGCATCCTAAATAGCACAAGATATATTAACTTCATATTATAGACTGAAAGAATATGTTACATATCTGCAAAACAGTTTGGAAATAACTATATGAGTAAGCCTCTCTGAACGGAGAGATTTACTTCTCATTTGCGATCAGTGTGCTTCAGGCTCCCAAACTAGACTGTGTGTGAAAAACCTATTGAAAGGTCATTTTTTTCCCCTGCAAATGAATGGTAATGGAACTGAAATCTAGTATTTTTCTAACTGATAGCTCTCCTATAGTTAGCAGAACCATGCTGAAGCAAGCTGGGATTGAATGTGAGCTTTTATTTTTGTTTGGCCTGACTTGCAGAGTGTGGGTCAAATCAGGCTCTGCTTCCCCTGCAGTCTCTAATCTGTGCGCAGGTCTGGGTCAGGGGGCTGGAGTGAATGAGGTCAAGTCTTTCACCTAGCGATAGGACTGCCTGCACACCTGGCTACAGATAGAGCACATAAACAGAAAGGTAAGGAGAAAGAAAGGGTACAAATTCTTGCAGATGATTTTTTTCTTCTCTTGTGAAAAATTCTGGTGAGCACTCTGATAACAGCACTGGCAAGTGTTTTATTGTCTTGGAAAGACTTTCCACACTAGCTAGTTCTATGCTGCTTCCTATCAAAAAAATTAAAAATTAAAAAATAAAATTATATTTTTGTTTCTGTTTTCTTAGCTAGCTCAAGGCATACTAGTATGCAATATGCAAAAAAGTTATTAGAATTATGGTAATAAAGAAAAAAATTAAAATTAAAAGTAACTAATTTTAGAATCAGTTAGCTTTTAAAATTAAATTAGAATCCATTAAATGTATAAAAGCCTCTCCTGATTTTACTTATTTTAAATAAATTTTTTGCATCCTTAGATAATATAATGTCAAAGAACTAGCTTATCTGCCTTTTTATCACATCTCATGTTTTCACAGGTCACTTTGGCTCATCAGTAGCATCTTATTTCATATTCTTGCGTTGGATGTATGGAATAAATATGATTCTCTTTGGACTGACCTTTGGTCTTGTAATGGTGCCTGAGGTGGGAATCTTTTAAATTATCTTTGAGGATTGCTGTGTGGATTTCTGTCTTTGCAGTGAGATTTCGTAAGACTGGAGCTTTAAACAAGTTTTTAGTCTCTTTATGCTCTATTTGCATGTATTAGACTGTACTAAGCCTGTAAAGATGGACTTCTTTTGTGGACAGTTTTCTGTACAGAGAGAGGTCTTGAAACGTGTAAATGTGCATTGCAATAGAAATATGCGTCCTGGGGCTCAGAGGATCCTTTTGGATGCAATACTCACATGCTGATAAGGCATAACAGGGCTGTAAAGTCACAAAAGAACTCTCATGTTTTGCACTGTGCAATATCACTGTTAAGAGTGGTACTTAGAGCAGATATTAGTCTCAGACATGAATTACTTCTATGAAATGTAATACCTCCTGGGTTTATTTGAGCCACCATATTCCCTTCTAAAAGCAGAGATTTTATGGAATTAAAATTATTGTGCCATCTCCCTGATTTCAATATTCCGTATTCCTCCTGTCTTTCTTACTTTGTAGTAAGCAGATGAGAAAGAGTCAGGAGGGAATTTACAACAACTTCCCAGCCCAGCGTTTCAGTAGCATGATCCCTCCAGCTAGATTCCCACAAATCTATAGAGTTTGATGGGATTAATCTGATATTGCAAAAACATCTCAATGATTTTTGAGTGGTCTTGGGAATTAGGAGAAGTCCCAGATGACTGGAAGCTGGTGAATGTTGTTCTGGTTTTCAAGAAGGGCAAGAAGGAGAACCCCGGAAACTACAGGCCTGTCAGCTTTACTTCAGTGCCTGGTAAAGTTAAGGAGAAGATTTTTCTGTGAGCTGTTGAAAAACACCTGAAGAACAATGCAGTGGTTCACTGCCACCATGGCTTCATGAGAGGAAAGTCCTGCTTGTCAAACCTGTGATCCTTTTATGACAAAGTTACCCACCTAGCTGATCAAGGGAAGCCAGTTGATGCACTCTTTCTGGACTTCAGTAAAGCTTTCGGTACTGTCTCTCCCAGTATCCTTCTGGACAAAATGTGAAGCCCACAGCTGGATAACCACATCATGGGGTGGTGAGCAACTGGCTCATGGGTCGGGCACTGATGGTTACAGTGAATGACGTGACATCAGACTGGGGGCCTGTCACTAGTGGGGATCTTCAGGACTCCACCCTCAGCCTTGTGCTCTTCAAAATCTCCATAAATGACTTGAACTCAGGAGTGGAAGGTATACTAAGCAAGTTTACAGATGATACAAAACAGAGAGGATCTGTTGACTCCCTCAAAGTCAGGGAGGCCTTGCAGGGAGATCTCAGAAAATTAGAGAAATGAGCAATCAGCAACCATATGAAATTTAGCAGGGGAAAGTGCCAGATTTTACACTTGGAAAGGACAACTGTGGCTGTACAGACACACTGGAGAATGCGAAGCTGGAGACCAGTGCTGTGGAAAGCGACCTGGGGGTCCTGGTCAGTGGCAAGTTGAACGTGAGTCAGCAGTGCCCTGGTAGCCAGGAGGGCCAAACATGTCCTGAGGGCATCAAGCCCAGCTTCTCCAGCCAAGCAAGAGAGGAGATTGTTCTGGTCTGCTCTGCACTGGGGCACCCTCACCTTGAATATTGTGTGAAGTTTTGGGCACCACAATATAAAACAGACATTAAGCTGTTAGAGAGCATCCAAAGGATCGTGAAGTGCCTTGAGGGGAAGCCGTATGAGAAGCAGCTGAGGCCACTTGGTCTGCTCAGCCTGAAGAAGAAGAGATTGAGAAGTGATCTCATCACAGTCTACAACTTCCTCATGAGGGGACGAAGAAGGGCAGACACTGATCTCTTCTCTGGGGTTACCAGTGACAGGGCCCAAGGGAATGGCCTGAAATTGCATCAGGCATGGTTTGGGTTATATATCAGAAAAA
Source organism: Callaeas wilsoni (assembly GCA_013398955.1). Lineage (NCBI taxonomy): Eukaryota > Metazoa > Chordata > Aves > Passeriformes > Callaeidae > Callaeas > Callaeas wilsoni. Next base: position 192,892 of record VWPU01012499.1, read on the forward strand.
GGTTCTTTACCCAGAGGATGGCTGGGCATTGGAACAGGCTCCCCAGAGAAGTGGTCACAGCTTCAAGTCTCATAGCATTCAAGAATTCTTTGGACAGTACTTTCACGCACGTGGTGTGACTCTTTGAGGTGATCTTTGCAGAGCCAGGAGTTGAACTCGATAATCTTTGTGGGTCCCTTTCAACTCAGCATATTCTCTCATTCTGTGATCTTCCTTAGAAGCCAAAACAGAATAAATGTCAGACAGTTTTCAGGGTGAGCCTGAAAAGGACCCCATGAGGAGATATACTGTGCCTGAACGGGCATCTTGCCAGCAGCAGGGGACCTTTCAGAATCCAAAAACTTATTCCCTAGCATCTTCCCATACATGTAATTTAAAATATCCCAATAAAATCTGTAATGCAAGGAAAATTATTATTTTGGTCTTTGTAAGATAAACATCACTCATTAGAGAAATGTGTATGGACTCCTGTGTTGCCTTTGAACATAAGAGACACAGTTTGGCAATTGATACTAGTGGAATTTTAAATTTAGACCATACCACTGCATGCGTATGCTAAGCACAGTCTCAATCAGTAACGTGACGAGCAGTGAAAGGAATTGTATAAGTAGGTCATTCTCATTTAGGTGTTTAGGAGCATAAAACAAGCCTTTCAAAGAAATGACAGATCACTGTCCATTTCCTTTGCTGCTATTTTGCTTTAAAATATAAATCACTCTCATTTTTTGGTTTCAGGCTTTGATGGGTAAGCCATATGGCTCTTTGCCTAGAAAAACTGTCCCAAGATCTGAAGAAGCAACTGCTATGAATTTCGCTACTCTCTGGGATTTTAGTGTAAGTGCATAATCTTGCAATATTGCATATCTACGTGACTTTTTTCACAATTACTTCATTATTTAATGTTCAGTTATTTATTATGAAATATTTCAGGAGATAATTCACTAGGAATTAATTTACATATTTTTTCACAAGTTTTCTGTGTAGAAGTTTCTTTCAGACAAAACACATAATGAAGCTGGATATTCACAAGCATGTCTCAGTATATGTAGCAATCCAAAGACACATGGGGAAATATCTCAAAGCTGATTTGCCATTCCGGGGTACTGGATTTCCTTTTCTTAAGTGTGACTTTGTCTTTGGCTTTTATATGATTAAGATTTTGAATTTTAAAATGCAGTATGAATTAGGAAAAATAGTGAAGAAAATAAATTAAAAATATCAGTGAGTTCTATACATTTTATCCCTTCCATCGTATACAGTGCCAGTGATGGATTCTCCTTGGATAAAAAAAGGATTGGAAGATCTTTCTAAAAATCTGCGTATGTAGCATTTTGCAGTGACTTCTTCATGAAATGACATTGCATCTAGTGCATCAAAAGTTGTATAGTTGAGTGACAGTAAGAATACATCTAAACATAAGGCTGGGAAGTTAGATGATAATAATGAAATTATAAAATGAGAAAAAAAACCATCAGGGAGATATTGGAGAAAAAAAGGAATTATAGTAACTTGACGATTTTGTAAAGAGAATAGACTAGAAGGACTTTATACAGAGGATCAGAACAAATCTTCTAAAATAAATGTATTTGAGAAAAGATGGATGAAGACATGGTGGAAAGACTGGAAAAGTTTTTAATAATTGTCAGAAACAGAAACTGACAGGTCTGAAGAAGAAAGTACAATAAATAACAAAGTAGCAGTTAACAGAAGGAGCAAATGCAAACATAATAAACATAGAATAAGGCAATGAAAGAGATGGATCCCCTGAAATATTGAGGGAAAAAAATTTTTCTTGAGGCATGCCAGATTGAAAAGTATTCCCTGAAGACAATGACATCTTTGTTTAAACAGCGCAGGAAATAATACCTTTCATCTGCTAGCAAAACTTGTATGCTACCAGGTAAATTAGAATTAAATGATCACACATCACCAATCATTATTTTATCCTAAACAAAACCCCAACAAAACCCAAAGAACTCCAAGCCCTATGTAAGGACTTTAAAAGTGCAGTAGGAAACACTGTCCGCCTAAGATAAGGCAACATAATGGAACCTGAGATAAGCACAGATGCGGAAGTAGGAAGGAGTTAATTCCAGGCCTAACAGGGGTGAAGGTTTGGTTAGCATCTGGACAAAACTTCCCACTGTGGCAAACTGTGAGAAAGGAAGCAAGTGCTTATCCACCTGCCAACTCAAGTCATGGGAACCTTGTGGATACCTGGAACTTGGACTTTATAAAGGTGATACCACAGAAGAATGTCTTGGTACCGCACCACTAAGAAGACTAGGGTGAAAAGAGACTGGCAGGATGCCACAGCAATCCACATGGTGACAGTGGTCTCTTTCTACTGGTAATATATTTCTACTTAATCTCTCTGTCTGTCTCCCTGTCTCTCTGTCAGTCTCTTACACCTCCTCACTCTCATTTCTTTTTCTCTCTCTCTCTCGCTCCCTCTCTCTCCCCCTCACACCTACTGTTAAATAAAATCCGTACTGTTGAATGCAGAGTATGGTTTCTTATGGTTTCTGCCCTTATTTTGGGCAGAGACATCTCTTTATAAATGGATCATAACACCTCACCACTGTCTAAGACAAGTAAAGAAAAGATGACCTCAGCATGTCTATTCTGCTTTCTTTTGTGCTTGAAATTGCATTTAAATTACTGATGTGGCAAAGGGAAGCATATTTGGATTTTGATATATTCTACTTGGAATTAATTTTTAGCATATTTTGCAGATTATAATCCAAATATAAAAAATGAGACTCAAGGCTTATTGCAATAGCACATTCAATCAGTAGTCTTTTATGTTAGGCTCAGAAAGGAGTGAAAGACATCTTCCATGCATGCTTACTTTTACAGAGCTGAAGTTATTTCTAATCCTGTGGTGAAACGCTGTGGAATGAACTTTCTGAATGACGCACAATGCAGAAATTATCCCTGACTTGCAGAACACAGAGACTAAAAAGGCATTCTAATAATTTTGGGGACCCAAAAGGCTCCCCAGAGCTGCATTAGCTGTATTGAAACCTTGTCTAAGATGGAATAATAGAATGCTTTAGTGATCAAAAAGATGCAATATATGTACTACTGAATTTGAATGTGTCCTGACTGGATGTTTTATTAGTACTTAGAAAGAAATGTGCTCTATTATAATACTTGCCTTAGTAGAAGTGAACATATTTTTATCTGTTGTAGATGGGCACATATCTCAAAGCTAGTCAGAGATGAAGAAAAATGAGATATGTGGATCAAGATATTTTGAATAATATTTGTTTGCCATATATTAATATTTGATTTTCAGCTTAAAATTGTGAATTAGGTTTTTCAAGTAAACCTGTGACTCATTTCATGTATAGTAAAAGCTTCAATACAGTTAGTGCATGTTTTGAAAGAATAAATAAGGGAAAGATGTTACTAATTGTAAGGAAAGTGGGCAATTGAAAAACAGAAGGGAAGCAAATGGTTTTTTAATTCACCAACCCTTCATCTTATTGTATTATTGTGAGAATTATGCATGGTCTATCATCCAATTATGTAGTCAATTATGCAGTCAATACTATGCACTTGTAATTCTTACGTCCAGCTGGAGGTTTGCCACTTCTATGCAAGCACTGAGCTGTCCCTGTAAAGGGATACAATTACTAATTAGGTGCATAATTAAGGAAAATAACATTATAATTTTTTTCTGACTTTACAGGGCTTTGCACAGTATTCCGTACTCTTTTATGGTTATTACAATAACCAGAGGACAATCGGATGGCTCAAGTTCAGGATGCCTCTTTCATATTTCCTTGTTGGAGTTGGGTCTATTGGCTATAGCTTTATGATTGTCACTCGAACGTAAGTTCTCCTTGGCTCTGGAAAATAGTACATTCAAAAAGGCAAGTAATTCCACTGGTGACCCTGAAGACTGTCTTTTTGAAAAATGCAATCATTCTAAGGACAGGACAATGCAAGGTCAAGTGCAAGGTCATAGTTATGTAAGACTCCTTCAACCTATATTTATTTATCTATTCTTCTGCACCAGAAGTTGTGTTACAGTGTTGTGAAAGTGAGAATAAATCTTTACTGAAATAACAAAACATTTCTGCCCTGAACTTCAAAATTAAAAATGAATGCATAAAGTGAGGAAGAGATCTGTCAGCCTGTCTTTTCATAATACTTGTCATCTAGTAGATTTTCAGCTAAAATCCCGGAAATTCAATAATTCTACCTTTAGTGATACTTTATGTGAGTTAAACTCTTTTACAAGAGAAGAACACAAGAAAGAAACATATGGCAAATAATTCTGCATGTAGCTCACAGTTCACAGTAAATGCTGCCAGTTAATATAATCTTTAATAGCCTTGGTTCAATCAAGATGACCATCTAACATAGTAGTACAGTCAGCTCTAGCAGTGGTTTTAAAAAAAGCCTATAGTGAATAAAATAAGAAGCTTGCAGGTCAAGATTCAAAGACACTTCTAAAGAGAGAGAAAAATGCAGTTATTGTATTTCCATTGTTTTGTTCTGAAGCCAGTATTTTTCACTTGCACAAGCACTAGATTAATTCATGTTCTGTTTTCAAATTGGCTTCCTGCACAAGGCAAGAAACATTTCAGAAAAAAAATGTCTTCAGTCACATATATGTATTTTTGGAGAGGAAACAAACTAGTACAATAAAATAGCAATTGGTTTAGTTCAAATATGTATTTTAAAATATTTTTGATAAAACAACTGCCAAGATTAGAAAAGTCTTAGTCTCAGACAATTTTATTTCAATGAATTTCACTCAGAGAAAAAAAATATTCCTGACAGCAGGAAAACCCTGTAGCCCAAAATGAAGGAATATCCTTGAGAAAAAAAACCATTTTTTATTTCGTAACTTTCCATCTGGCAATATGACACTAATGATGACCAATATTTAGGTAATCATAGGAGAGTTCTTGCAGTTTTCTGCTCTTTTCTATTGCTCCAGAAAGAAGCAGTGAGCACAGAAACTAAAAGCAATGTAACAGGAGGTGCTATTATTTTTCTGCTGTTGACTGAGAACTGAGAAAGATCTTTGTGAAAGAGGTAGTGAGGATTATAACCACTATTATTTTATTTAGGGGAAATATTTAGATGTAGGGCTCCTCTCTTCAGCTCTTGCAGTGTATAACATAAAATGGAAACATTTCTGATCTCAAAGAAATTATATTCTAACCACAAGAATGTTCATTATTCCATTAGAAACTCTTGAGAAGGAAATATCTTAGTCTATAAACCAGAAGCAGGGCAGACTCTACCAAGAACCTTTTGTGATCTCTGACCCTTCTGGATATGACCAACCCTGGTATTGATTTTTGTCATCTCAGAAGGATTTTCCCTATTATTTACTTACAATTCTCTTCCTAGGTTTGAGAGCGTGTATTTTATTGGACTTTTTAAAATGTGGTACATAGAATGCATTAATATTAATAACATAAGTCTGATGCATTATTGAGATTTAAAATAAGTGTTGCCTTTTCCTGACTAGAAATACTGAAGACTACGTGACTTGTACCTTATCAGTACATTCTATCCTTGTGCTTAATGACTTGAATTAGGTAACAAAGTATGCAAAGCAATACTACTGTTTTTACATGAATGAAACCCCTTTAAAACTGAGAATTTTGCAGACAAGATTAAGTTTAATCTGAAAAAATATTTCTCTGAAGAAATAATCTGATGTTTCTGGACACTGTAATAAATCTTTTTGTATGTGCCTAGGAGATGATAGGGAAGATACCTGCATTAGTGATATTTATATCTTACAACCACGTTTTCTTCTGTCTTGTTATTTTAGAATATTTCTCATGTTCTCTGTTATACTTATTTTATTTTATTTTATTTTATTTTATTTTATTTTATTTGTTAGTTATTTTGTTTATTGTTATTTTAGAAATTTTTTTTATTAGAATTTTTCTTCTTTTTCTATTTGTGAACTCTCTAATAAAATCTATTGCAGTTCAGGATGCTCTGCACCTATCTATTTAAAAGATGTTCTCAATATTGTTCTTTTATTAAGCTTCTTATCCAGCAGAGTTTCTCTGAGGGGTTAATAAAATACATTCATTCTTTCTCATCAAGATGTGTGTTGTGAGCTGATAAAGTTTTTAAATATGAAAATCTCCATCTTTTGCACTTGTATCAGAAAAAAGATTTAGTAAAGCATAACTGACAGAAAGAATGATGTAGGGTTTTTTCAGAAAAAAGTTAGAATTCAGGAACCATTTAAAAGTCGTGCCCACAAAGAAGAACTAGTGCTAACAAGGTCTTCCTTGTATCTTTCTGTTTTTTGTAGAATGGCTAAGAATGCAAATGATGATGGTGGTGGGGATGACACTAGTTTTAATTTCAGCTGGAAAATGTTCACAAGCTGGGACTACCTGATTGGCAATCCGGAGACAGCAGATAATAAGTTTGCCTCCATCACAACAAGCTTTAAGGTAAAACAGAGTTAACTAAGGAGAGGCAACACAATTTGGCTTTCACACTGGTGTGAATCAGATGGAATTAAGGTCAAGAGTTAGGTGTTCTGAGGCTTAGAAACATATACTCAAACTGGAATCTGTAGAGCCATCTGGGTCTTTGTGTCTTGCCATTAGATTTTTTTTCTTTTTAATTGTGAAAGAAGTAACATTAGAATCTTTGACCTTTGTGCTGAAATACCAGTTTTAGAAAACTGATTCTACCGTAAAAATAATATTTTCCTTTTTATCATCTCTGATAGCTTCCAGTTTCTATGGTGTTTGTCTGAAAAACTTTTTAAAAATATTACTCCCCTTTTGCCAACCTCACATTGTCCACTTCTTGTTGGAGATAAAGTATATCATAAGACAAAGTGATGGAATAATTTGTATGGGGCTATTTATCAGCAGATCTGGCCTCAGAATTTTGAGTTTATACTTGCTTTTCTGTAAGAAATGTTTTTATTTTCAAATTAATTATAAAATATAGCCCAGTTTGCAAGGCAATGTTCTTAGACCTCTTTCCAATGTATAGGGTATGCTGATTTCAAGAGTAATTGTGTAAAGAATCTGGGGTAAGACACGGGGCTGTGAAAACAGTGAAGGGTATATATTCTATATGTTGAATGTTAAAGAATGTGATTCTGCTCTAGGATGGCTGGGACACACCAGCGTAACATGCAAAGGAAGATTTAATTTTTGATGTAATGATGTACAGGGAATACACAGGCAAAATGTTGTGAGACAATGAAGAAGATGCTAAGCTTGCAGTCACACTAACAAGTGTGACACCATGGGAGCAGGAGGGCTGAGCACTGGCTGCTTTACTCATTTGCAGCTTTCCTGTCCACAGTAGTGGTACAGCCATCATACACCCTCACCCTGCCTGCCTCCTCTGCTGCAGGCATAACAGAGAACTGCCCTCAAGTGTAAGTCATCAAGAGAAGATTCCAAGAAAGGAAATACTGGAGAAATACTGACTGAAAGCACTGAATATGTGTGAGCTTCCCTGCCTCCCTATTAAGGGCAGATGCTGAAAGCTATTTGGGAAAGAATACAAATCAATCGAGAAAAAGGCTTAATTTTGAGAAATGAACTCATGAAGCTTTATTGTAATTCTTGCAAACAAGCAAGGTACCTCAGAAAGAAAGAGTGAAGGCTTCGGTGAGGTCATGGGAGTTTTGTTTGAAAGCTGCTGCAGTCTCCTGTCATCTATGTGACAAACACATGCTGTAAAAGGAGCAGAGCCATGAAAGGCGATTATGCAGTTCAGCTTCCCCTCTGGGCAACTGATCTCTATACCAAAGTCAGAAGCTGTAACAAAACTTCCTTTCATGAGGACACTCCAGACCAAAAGCTCTTTCACTTGGCAAAAGTAGAAACTGGAGGTTATAGTTGCCTCAGAGTCTTAATATTTATCAGTTATGATCAAGGGTAAATGTGGGGCAAATATTTTGTTCTGCAGTCTGAAGATCTGCATTGCCCAATTTTTTTGGGATTCCCACATCTCAACAGTCTTTTCATTCTTTCTGAGTTGCAAAACTTTCTCCTCTTTTCTCACAAATGCTCATTTTTAAACCATGACATTTCTTTTTCTGACAGATAATCACACATTTATCCTGCTGTGTTACTCAACCTCTTATCACCTTGCAAGCTGAAAGAACATGTTGGGTTTTTTGACACATGAGTACAAGTGTAAAAAGACTCATTGGGGACACACTCAACAAAGGCAAAGGAACCTGGGGAGCCAAAATCCCAGGATTTGCCAAGACCTAAACAAGATTTTATGAGATAATATACATTCATCTCAAAACATGAACCCCAGATGTCCATTTGCATCTTTGTAATTTATTTAACTGACTTCTAACAACTGAGGAAGCAATGTGGGGCCTTGACCAATAAAGTATTCATAATATTCTTTTCTTTCTAACAAGTGCAGGAAGCAATCGTGGAGGAGCAGGAGAGCCGAAAAGAAGAAAATATTCATTTGACTCGATTCCTAAGGGTTCTTGCTAACTTCTTAGCCCTATGCACACTTGCTGGGAGTGGCTACCTCATCTTTTTTGTTGTCAGAAGATCCCAGAAATTTGCCTTGGAAGGTCTGGAGAACTACGGATGGTGGGAAAGAAATGAAGTTCGTGCTAGTGCATTTCTATAATAGATGTGGTTTGAAATGTGTTCCTCTGCTTTGCATGTTGCCTTTTTTCCCTTGGTAATTTGAATACTCTGCGTATGGGTGGTAAATATCAGATAAAAGAATTGCTTATGTCTCTCTGCTTCCTACTTCATCAAATTTCTTCTTTTCTCCTTAGTATTTAGCTTTCGTTTGAGACCTTTACATTTCCTCCTTTGTGCTCCTAGGATTGTCTTTCAGGCACTCTATGGATTCATGAGATCTCTTCAAGGAACCCACTGTCTTATTGCTTTTCTCCTGAGACTGGCCCAAGCAAAGTGATTGGACTGTGAGCACAGGGAAAATTATTTGGCACCTCACGGATACAACTCCGCAGTTTAGCAGCAGGTTGAAACCGATGACTTCCAGTTCCACTTGCCCTGTCCAAGAGTCCCATGCCAATTTTTTTGTGTCTAATCTGTGCCCAATACTTTCCTCAAAAGCAGTTTCAGCCTGCCTGATAGAGGTGTATAGTGATGACGGTGATTGTGTTTGCTATGACCATTTGGAGTATGCACCTGAAGTCAGTGTGCCATATGAAAACCTGGGAAGGTTTTACTTTCTCAGCAAAAATGCAACTGTGAATGTAAAAATAGTTTGTTACTTCAAGGTTATCTTCTGAGCTGGAGTGTAAAGTACATACTCGACTTAGAGTAAGGCAAAAAGGTGCTAGCCTCACAAAGCTGATGAGATGGGCGATGATGGAACAAGGAAAACCAATCCAGAATTTCCAACACCAAAGCCTGACTGAGAAAGTAACATTAAAATATTGAATAATCCACCTCTGGAATCCAGAGAAATACGACTGTTGAGAGTGGATTAAGTTACTTGTTATCAAAATTTAGTTTGATGGGAAAGGAAAAATTGTGTACAAAACTTTTTGAATTAAGGCAACAAAAGCTCTGACACAACAGAGCTTGGAGGAATTCAGCTTTCTATCATTTTAAAGTTGTGGTAACAGATTTGAACTAATAAGAACTGGACTACCAAAAAACTGTTATATTAGTTTATGCTGTAATCTGGAAAGTAGGTAACATTTGTCTTTATGCTCTTAGTTTTACTTTTGTTTCTGTAATAAAAATATACTTCTAAGGAGACAGAACTAAGATCTGGAGCAGATGTGTCTCTAAAGGAGAGTGGGTAAAGCAACACTGACATTATTTGGCTAAAAAACTTTTCTTATTGACAGGTAATTAACATATTTGTGAGTACAAAACATTGCCCTTGATTGGATATTAATGTTTAATTACATAAATATATTCTGTGACATTCACACATTTTTCTTATTTTATAGATCAAGTTTTCTTATATTTGCATCATTAATTTATGATTTGGGAATTTGATCAGAAAAAATCCCAACACCTCATGTACAACTTAAAGTAAAAAAAAGTTCAGCTATGACATACAAGGCAAGCAGCAACATCTAAAAATTGACATTCTTCATAAAAATATTAAGCTGCTTTCGTAGAAAATTTCATTATACTAAATTCATTGAGGGATTGAACAATGTTTACATGCAATTATGTGATGGAGAAATCCAGGGTAAATATATTTTTTGTCATCTGTTCCTGAAGTTCACAGCATAATAAAGGGCCGCTGATGATTTCGTGGAAGAGACCTTTTTCTCTCTGACTCTCCTTCTCTCTTATAATGTTGTAAATTTTTTATGTCCCTCCCCATATCAGCAGTACCTAGTTCTGTCAGAACACAGTTCAGATACAACGGTCTACTGTGTCATGGAGAGGAGGAAATTAGTGGAAAGAGGCAGACTGGGACTGTGTGTGGATTTCATCAACTTGTGATACTCAGAGTGGATTTTGCTTTTTATTAAATCTACTAGCAAGTAAAAAGTAGTAATGGAAATATATTTTTCACCCAAATCAATAATAACAGAAGAATTTATTTCTAACATTTCACTGTAAACTTTTCCCCCCCTCTCCTCAGGTGAACACGGTTATGTCACTTTTAGGAATGTTCTGTCCAACTTTATTTGATGTAATCAGTTCTCTGGAAAATTACCACCCTCGAATAGCTCTAAGATGGCAGCTGGGAAGAATCTTTGCTCTTTTTCTTGGAAATCTCTACACTTTCATTATCGCCTTAATGGATGAAATCAATCTCAAGGCAAGATATTTACTTCCCTTCACTGTGTTTGACATGTAGCTGGGCAACATTGAGGACCTCCAGTCAGTCACAAACATATCAGTGAAAGACATTTTTTTCTTTCTGTAATGTAAATTACATCCATGCCTAAGCTAGCCATGGGAATTTTGGAATAGATAAGCTTGAGATTTGGTAACAAGCTCATGTTTGTCTTCCCCCCCCCCCCCCCCCCCCATTTATTTCTTAGTTGGAAGAAGAAAAGATAGTCAAATATAACATGACAATATGGGAAGCCAGTCTGTACAATGGTACTGTTCCAGAGAATACAACTGCTCTTCCAATACAGGTGGACCCTGCTGATGTTCCCAGAGGACCATGCTGGGAAACAATGGTGGGACAGGTAATGTAGCTGCTTGGAGTTTGTATTTGAAAATAGGTCATACAGTCACTTACAGGATACGATATCTAAATCCTCTTTATTTTGGCAAACAAGTGTCATTTAAATGAGAAAATGTGAAGAGAAGCAGATGTGGGACTATCTCTTGAAGTAAAAGTTTTTTTTAAAAAAATATTTTATTTTCTTTGACTCATGGAAACAGGAAATTCTTTCTTCTGTTAGTTGGTAGAATAGAAAGCATTTCTTTTTTCCTCCTCCTTTTCACTATTGTCTAATTTATCTTCCTTTTCCTGATGCCATCTTTGACTTGCAAAACTTGTCTTGTAATTTTGAAAAAAAAAGCAGTAGCTCAAAAGGGACATGTGTGTAAGACAGCTCTTACAGCAGTATACTTTTGATAAGGCATCTCTTTCTTTCACCAAGCAAAATAATAAAAAAGAACAATAGAAGTTTAGTGGCAAATCTGCTCAAATATTTTATTTGATTCAATTGAACATTTATTTTTATTGACCCATTAGTATAAAATGTGGTTTCCAAACAATTTTCTAGCATACCCTTTCCCTCTATTTGATCCTATTTCCTTCTTGTTGATTTGTCCATGACAACAAATTCAATATTGATTCACTTTTGCAGTTCCTCTATCACTCTGACAATCTGTCCTCCTGAATGAATACATCACCACCAGGGACCATTTAGGCAGAAAAATCAGCCTCTCTCTTCTTTTCACTGATTCTGAATAGAAAGCTAAGAACGCCAAGAGCTCATAACTGAAATAGTTTTACCCTTATTTTCACATGAGAGATATTAACAGCTTTCTGGGCTGTCAGGGTAAGGCCTGTTACAGCAGGCTTTAGTGAAACATAAAAAGCCTAAAATAAAAGTAGGGGCATGAGGATTTGCACTAGGATTTTTTATTTCCACTCCATATCCACTGGACATTGGAACTTCTTGAGAAAGAAGCCATTCACTTTTTTTTTAAAAAAAAAAATTTAATAATCTTCTTGAAGTCAAAGGGATCAAAAGTAGTTTATGATATCAGCTTGGATTTCTGTTATAACAGTGATCTTGGCTGGAAGCCTTTCCCAGTTTAATAATGCCTGTGAAGTCTCATCTGATAATATGAGCGCAAATTAGAGCAAAGGATACCTCCAGAAAATGAGCAGCAGTAGTTCTCGCACATTACACATTCAGTGAACGTAGAAAGGATAAGAGTTTTGTCCATGTTGAAGCAGGATAAGCACAATTATAGATCTAGTACAGTATCTCATTATTATTGTAACTATTAATTGCTTAAATATATTCTTAAAAGAGAATATTGCTCTAACAGGAATTTGTGCGCCTGACAGTCTCTGACATGATGACAACATACATCACAATTCTAATTGGTGATTTTTTGAGAGCCGTCTTTGTTAGGTTTTTCAATTACTGCTGGTGCTGGGACTTGGAGTATGGATTTGTAAGTATCTGATTTTGAATGTCTTTGTATCCATCGCTTCACAATTAAGTAACAAATTTAATTTTCCTTTCAATGCTACAGAGTTAACTTCTGGTTAGATACACCATCTTCAAAATCCCTGAACTACATCACATTACTTTTTCTTGGAATTAGCTTATGTCTTAATATTTGTCTTCTTCTTTGGACATTGGTAACTTTAGGACTTCCTTAATTTATTTTGTTTTATGAGAACACTGGGTACACTTTTTTCACACATTTACTATTTGAACATTTCACAGAATACAATCTCGTTGATTGGATAGGGTCTGCTAACACAGTTCTTGTGGAGAAAAATATGAAAAATTCTGTTCTAGAAGTATTGCTATATATACATCCATCTATCTATCTATCTATCTATCTATCTATCTATCTATCTATCTATCCATCTATCTTCATTAGAATTAGTAAGACCCACAACATAAGCCGGCATAGAACTCTTCAGTTGGGAGTTGAGAGTTTTGGTCTCACACTGACCTCATCCAGGTTAAATTGGCCAGCTATTTATGCTTTCAGGAGTCTGATGCTGTTTTTCATCTTTGAAGTAGTAGTCATGGTATTGTCAAAGCTTGTGAAGCTCCTGAAGCCTCTTTTGTACTTACTAAGAACTACAGAAAAAAGCTAAGCAATTTGAGACTATCAAGGGGTACGTCTGCATAAGCAGTCATTGTAGCTGTTATTTTCTCCTTCTTTCCTCAAAATTTTGTCTTCATGCATGTAAAAATTTCTTACATTGCTAAAAATTGCATCTTGGGAAATCCCAGTTTTCCAGAGGAAGTGAAAATTTTGGTGTTTTTTTTAAAAACCTCCAGTTTTTAGTATAGCAATCTCATTGTTACTTGCTGACTCCTATGAAATTTCAGCATTATTTCAAGGTTTTACATTCTGCCTCAAACAGGACTGGTGTAGGGATGGAGACAAAGACTACCAGCTGGTCAGGTTGTGATCAAACAGGTAATAACTGTTGCAATATCAAAATCAAATAGAGGTGTTTCAATATAGCATGAGCAGAAAAATTGGCAACAACACATATGCTTGTAGGGGATCCTGAAACCATTTTATAATTGACATTTTTATTTGGAAGTATATAGGAATGTCTCTAATGGTCTGGTCTATTATGGTCCTCAGGTCCATTAAGCTGCCTCAAACAACAGCTGGAAGTGGAAGCTGAAATGGGAAACCACTGAATTTCTGAAAATATCTCATCGTAAAAGCTTCCTTAGGAAGTAGCTATACCTATGTCTCTGTAGTTAGCAGCCACAGAGATATATCCATTAATTTTCAGACTTTTTCTACAAGAAAAACATTTTTGATGATCAAAATGTCCTTTGGTGAAGAATTCCAGAAATTAACTTGCATGTTGTGTTGAAAGACCTTCCTTTTATTTGTTTAAAAATTGGATTTCAAATTATTTTGTCTGTTAATGCTAACTCCTATGTTACAAAAAGCAGTCATACATTATTTGATTCTGTATGATCTCATTAATGTCTCCATGTTGCTTTTTGCTATTCTATCCTATACAGATCTCTTTAGTCAACTGTTTTTCTAGTGTTATATTAGTAATCTATTTAATTTTTCTCCTTATGGAAGCAGATTCATAAATATATGCGACATAAATATATCAGTTAACTGTAAGCACATATATATATATGTGTGTGTGTAAATGCACAAAATTACACAGAAAGAGTGCAGGAACTTCAAATATTCCAACAGTGCAGCACAGTACAAGTTAAAATTGTGACTTTAATTGAAAATTTCAGTAGAATTATTTGGCTTGTTTCGGCCATAAGGCAATTGTTATTTTTGCATCTCATGCCCCTTACACCTTCTATCAGTTATTGATATAATTAATAACTGAAAGAGATTCATTATTCATGGTCTTTTTGTCCTTCAGTATAGAGAATCATGCAATACACAAGCTATGGTGTATATTTGTAGAAATAGTATTTATAAATGTATAAATTATATATTTGAAACAGACATTCGGGTGTAAACAAAAAGTTTGAAGCCACAATTTCTTGGCAGGAAGTTTTGATCTGGTGCATATGAAAACAAATTAATATGTGTTGCCTTTCAATTGTTTCTTAAATTTAGTGTATTCAATGTTTGCAACTGGAAATGTTCATAAATTAGAAATTAATAATTAGGGTAAATGAAGAGATGCATAAATGATTAAAGATTTGAAATACCAGAATGAAGGGTCAAATTAATAGTTCAGAAATAAAAGACTAAACAATTTTTATGGTATTTATGTGTCTACAGTGGAAATAAAAAAGTATGATATAGGGCTTTCGTCAGCAAACAAAGAGATAATGAGATGCCATGGAGTTCTTAAAGTTCTGAATCTTAAAGGAAAAATTAGAATCAAACACTCACATGAGAATTAATATATTCATATTAAACAAAGAAAATGATTGGCAACCTCTATCAGTGGTAAAACGAATACCTCAAAAGTGCAATAGCTGAGATATGAAAAAAGAAAAATAGTGCTAGAGTTCAATTGGGTATCAAATCAATTAAATCACATTCAATATATAAAATTTCACTGCTGGTGCTGTACTGGAGGACACATTATTTTGACAACCAATAGCCACTCCAATGGAAATTTTCTGAATTGTTGCTTTAAAATTTACCCAGCACCCAGAACGATTTTTAATTCTCAATTAGCACATACATCTGAACAAATGCCAGAAAGATTTTCAGTAAAATACTGAAAACTATATTACAGACTACCCTATGGCCTTGAATTATATTATTTATTTCATGATTCACTGATAAGATGCAACAAGAGGCCTTGCAACATGATGCCAGAGTGCTGCTGCTTTTGGAAATGAGAGTTTTAATCTATTGTAGCTCATCTAAAACCCTTTGTGCAAACCTAATGAAAACATCTGTATCATTTTTTTTCAGCCATCATATTCTGAGTTTGATATAAGTGGAAATGTGCTGGGACTGATCTTTAACCAAGGCATGATCTGGTAGGTGTGGCAAAGCATGTTGTATCTGCAGGATTCTGGGATTCCTCTGCATCTGTAAAGGATTTTTCTGGAATCCTGATGATGTCTCGTTTCTTTAATTTGATGGAAGTGTAATGCAACATATACCAAACTCTGGTACACTGTAGTCAGTCAGAACAATTCAAAACTAGTTCTGGGCTCAGATAATTGGACCACATACATCAGGATTTTGCACTGAGTTGGTGAAACCAACCAGTTAAAGTCTGCATAGATTAAATTTATGCTTTTGTTGACTGACTGCTTGCTATAGTGTCCTACATTGAAATTTAGCCCTTCAACGTACCTTAACACTCTTTTCCCATGTTCCTGTGCAAAAGGCTTTAAAGCAAATGTATTTATACTTATCTGTGCAGTCGCATGAATGTGTAAACAATGATACTGCTGCAGCATTAGTACTTAGATGTAGAGGAGAAAAGGAGTGGGTTTTCATTCCATTTTTGGACTTTACATGACTGGTAAAGGACACCATCATGTAGAGTCCTCATGCAAGATGCTGAGTCTTCCTCAGGAACTGTTCTCTGCAAGCGCTGTTAACTTCTCAGTTCTTGCTAAGGCCTAATTTTTTACATTTAATATGACTTTGCTGATCAGGCTTTTTGTGTGGTAAAAGCTGTCACTTCTGTAATGCCCTTTGTCTTTTCAATTAAGATACATGAAAAGAGGAAGGAAATGTATTAATATAATAAAGCCTGTCATTTTTCTGTACCCAGAAGGTCTTTCCAACCCTAATGTAAATATATTTCCTCTTTCTAAACAGAGTGCCTGAGGCACTCAGGGGCAAAGCATTTTAGCTTGATTAATTTATCCAGGGCAAGGATTAAGGAAGAAGCAGATTCCCAGTCTCTTATATTCTGTACCATTTGGCCAGGAAAATGAATTTAGCTGCTCTTCAGTCAGCATGACACAAGAAACAAGGTGTGATAAAAATAAAAATGTGCCAAACTATTTCAGTGTTTTAACCATGCAACCATGTATAATAAGGAAAAAACCCATATTTAACAGAATCAATAAACGGATTGTTGGCATGAAGAGCTAAATTACCCTGGAAACAGAAGTTAAAATAAATGTCAATTAAGCAAAAATATCCTTCCTAAATAAGTGCTAGTATATCAATAAAAATAATAAATTATGAATGAAATTATTTAGTTTATACCTAGAAATCGGTAATACCTAGTTTTATGGCTATCTTTTTCAACACAACGCAAGCAAGATGCTACCTGGAAAAATTAAGAGTGATTAACATTTGACCAAGTCATCATTTACTTTGCAGAGAAAAAGGACTTTGAAACAAAAAGTTCATACTGATAATCCTCTAGATACACTTTCAGCTTTTCTTAAAAAAGAGCAAAGACCAGTTAAAAAAACCCATAAAGTTCGTTACATGAATTTCTGAGTGCACAGTGTGCATGGCTGCAAAACATATTGACAGAGGGAATGCATGGCATACCTGGAAAGACAGAAGTCTTATAACAAAGTGGTTATTTTATTTAAATGCTTCTCTTCCAGGATGGGATCTTTTTATGCCCCATGCCTCCCAGCAATCAACGTGTTCCGCCTTCACACATCGATGTACCTACAGTGCTGGGCAGTGATGTGCTGCAATGTTCCCCAAGAAAGGGTCTTCAAGGCTTCCAGATCCAATAACTTCTACATGGCCATGCTGCTTTTCATCCTCTTTCTCTCCACACTGCCTGCTGTGTACACCATTGTCTCCATCCCACCATCTTTTGACTGTGGTCCTTTCAGGTTCTTTGCATTTACCTCCACCTTTTGCAATTGTTGTAATGAGCTGCTTCCGCACATCACAGTGAATGATGCAGTAACGAAAAAATGCCTCTGTAATAAGCATTAGCGCCTGATATGCTCAGTGTTTAATTGTGAGGTATTTCTCATTGTGGATAATTCTTGAATCTGGACTCCTGGAAAACAGGCTAATTCTTTAGAAAGTTTTATCTGAGGTGTAGAACAGAAAATATTTTCTTTTTGTCAATTTCAATGTAAAAAAATTATCATTACTGCTGCACTGAAGAAAAATTATTCTTAAAAAGTAGAGCAGTGACCTGTTGTGCTTGAAAGAGGTAGCTTTTAGTAAATGTCTGTATGCCCTGTAGGAAGGACAGATCAGAATGTGTGAGGGTGTGAAAAATGTACTGTAGTTCGGTCTTTGAATGCTGTGACTCTCTCCAGCACACAGAATTTCATGTATCTGTATCTGTGCCACTGTGAAGCTGAATTCGTTTCTGAAGTCTTCAAGGCCTCCATAGCCATTGGCCCCTTCTAAATCCTTACACCTGCCCTGCAAACGCATGTCTTGCATTCAAGCTAGTTTAGACTTTGCCACACTTTCTCCTTCTGTGCACAGTATCTGGAAAGTCTAGGATCATTTTCATCATGTTTACTTGCCAGGTAACATGAGTTACAATTATAATGAGTTGTATCACATGACAACAGTCAAGAAACTAAAAATTTTAAAAGTCTTTAGTCTATGTTTTTGAACAAAATATTAACAAAGCAAGAGTAGGAGAATAGTAACAGAGACATTCTGGTTGCAATGAAAAGTTTAAATAATACATTACTGTTGTGAGTAAAATGACATCTGTATGATCCCCAGTGCACTTTGCAAAGGAGCAGAAGTCTCACGACATTAAA
Organism: Callaeas wilsoni; assembly: GCA_013398955.1. Lineage (NCBI taxonomy): Eukaryota > Metazoa > Chordata > Aves > Passeriformes > Callaeidae > Callaeas > Callaeas wilsoni. The sequence goes on from VWPU01012499.1 coordinate 211,193, forward strand.
TCTGGCCAAAGACAAAATGACAGATTTTCATTGCAATAGTCACAGATACCTAAAAGGGAGAGTCAAATGACATGCCAAAAATTCTGATGAGACAGAAAATTAGTTGAATTTAGAGAAGAATTTATAACAAAATGATATACAAATCAAGATTTTTTTTGAGTCCTAGCAAAAAAATACTGAGAGAGATATTTGAGGTCAGATCTGAATAGCAGCAGTTATTGAATTGCATATAACTAAATGGTAAGATTACTCTTCAAAATGAGAAGGATAATGCTTACCAATTTTTCTCTGTCATGTATGGAGATACGTTCTTCATCAAAAAAGTGAAACCTTCAATTTAACTTTTAATGGGGAGCACTTGAAACTGTTGAAGGTTCATTCAGCCTCAGTATAGATAATGCTACAGTTGAACAGCCAGTGAATAAATACTGGTAGAGCATGCCTCTACATTTAAAAAATGAAATATTTTCCTGTTGGTAACTCAGTCTCATCCTTTTTGAAATTTGTGAATCTTTTGGGTTTTAGTTTTGGTTTAGGTTTTTTTGTTTATTTTAGTCCATTCATTAAAACAACATATGCAACTCACCAGAGACCTGCCAGGAGTAGGGAAGACAGGATAGAATTAGCAATATTGCAGTAGAAAAAGCTTTGTGCATGCTGGAGAGCATGAGGAGAGCAGAGAATAGAGTTTCTCATCTACTGTGAGTGGGTAGGGCAAGTAGAGACAAAGAATGGGTCTGAAGAATTCTACCTGTAAAATTTTTATGTTACTTGAAAAAGTGTAAATCTTGAGAATGAGTTAAGAAAAAGACCCATTTGTCAGAAATTCTTTACTAGACCTGAAAAGCAGTGACAGGAAACTGCAATGACTGGACAGTCAGGTGGCAAATTGGTGACAATTCCTACAACCAAGTAAAACTACTAATTAGAATTTATACACAGAGACCCATTTTACCAGTCTTGTCCAGGTTAAAAATGTCAAACTTCTGTGCCCTGAGACACAGAAAAAGGCAAAGTAAACAGAAAGGTGCTTTTGGAGTATCTGTTGATACACGTCTGAAGAAAAATAGTCTAGGGAGAAAATAACTTTCTAAATAAGCTGAAACAATTACATATGAAGATAACTAGATTGCTGAAACAACAACAAAAATATCCTGAAACAGCCACTGACTTGTGTAGAATTGGTACACACCAAAGAGAGAGGAGAATTGGGCTGAACAAAAAGCAATTGCAACCAGACCACTTTTTGCCTGTTAGCCATAAAAAACAGGATTTGAATTTTTTCCCCACTTCTTCATGGAACATAAATAGCACTTCACTCATTGGCTGGTGGTATGGAGTTCGCAAGTCATGCACTGATTCACTGGGGAATAATTTGTGTGGTAACCTGGCAAAATGTATTAGCATACAATAAGAATTTTGGTGTCTGATTTCCCCCTTAGAATACATAAACACTACTTTAAACAAGATTCCCTTCAGAATGTAAAGTTTTAGATAATGTTAACATACCTTACATTATCCTTTTCCCAGGTTTGATGTGATGTGATTAGCTTATATATTCATAATATTAGTATGTGATATATTGTCAACTTTTCTATTTAATAGTGGGAAGACTAGAATGTTTGAAGTCATATCAGAAACACTGGAGCATGACTTTCCTTCCTGGTTTGGGAAGGTATTTGGTTACGCCTCTAACCCTGGACTTATCCTACCCTTTATATTGCTGATGGTGTACGTATAGAATATTAACTCAAATCTTGCTTTATCTAAGGTCTGCTAAGTTTCTTTCACTATGAATCATCAGTGCCTGAATATCTAATAAATGCAGTGCTGATTGTCCAGTGATGAGTGACTTGAACAATCCATGAGTCTTTTCTTTGAGCATACTTAATGTGCATTTGCAAAAAGGTTGATATCTCTTTTTTGTTCAATGGCTTTCTTTTTGGTTTAGTTATACTTTTAAAAAATGTTGTTCCTGCCACAAAAGATACAAAACTATTAAAATGCAAAAGGTCCATAGGGAATCTGTAATGCTGTGATGTTCATCAACTTGTCTAGTATGCAGAACAGCACTTCATAAATCCTTAGCAAGTTCAATAGAAGCATGAACATCATGAAGCAGAGTTATTCTCAGTAACTTTTAGTGAATCTGATCTTCAGTGCCTTTAGGTGATAGACCGTACTCTGTATTACTGGGACAGGGATGTGAGACAGGGTTTTTGAGACGTTGTGAAATAAGGCTAGTAGAGATTTTTGTGAGTGATTCAGTAACTTGTAAAGAAAAATTACCTCTAAATATTTCCTTTTAGAGATTGTATTGAGTCCTGTTTTATCAAGGCATTTTAACCTGCTTGATTGGGTTATTGTATTGGGTTATTTAGCATCCTGCTGAACTAAAGGTTAATTTTATACAGAGTTGAGCTGGGATTTAACTTTGCGTTGCAGAACTGCAAGTAAATGTAAAGATTACAGAACACAATAGAAATTACAAAAAGATTTTATATGAGCAATATGAAATATCAAGATGAAATTTTGCCAAGGTTCACTTAATGCCATATTCTCTTTTAACCCTTAGAAGGGTAAGGACACTAGAAATAAATACAGAAAAGAAAAAAAAAAAAAAAGAGGAAATATACAAGGCAAAATCAGGCAAAGCAGAGGAAACAGCATATGCCGATTAATTATTTACTTCTTATGTCAAATAAAGACTTTACAGCAGATTTTTTCTTATTAAATCAGGATGGTGAGAACTACTAACTTCATAGGGTTGTCACAGTAATAATTCCATACACTAAACAATGAAAATGTTCTTATGTTTTTGCTTAGTAGAAGAAGGAGATGATAATAATTAAAATAAAAAGAATATTATTTTGGCTGTTTTCTTGACAGTATTTCAGATTGCTTACTATATTTGTTCAGAAGCTCTCATAAATATGATTTACTAATTTTTAAGGTATGTTATGTGACTTAATTAACTTTTATAAGTTATTCTATAGAAGTCACTACTTAATGAAACAGCTTTCTTAAATACTATAAGATTGAATGTAGAATATTAATAATAGAATAATTTCTTTCTTCCCCCCTGCCCCCCCTGAAATAACAGTGACGTCTTCATAATGTAAGGAAGCACATTATTCATTGTCAAAATACTAGCACTGGTTAACCACAATAAATGAGAAAAAGATACAGGGCTTATATTATCATAGCTGTAATGGTTGCAATAGGACTGTTCTGAGTGTTTGTATTTAAATCATTGTCTAACAAGAAATTGCTATTCTTTAAATTTAGCCTGAGCATTTATTATCTCAACGCAACATCCAAATCCTACAAGGAAGCTAACTTGGAACTTAAAAAGAAGTTACAAAGTGTAAGAATAGAGAATTATTGATTTTTAAAATTTTACTAAATATTAAAGAAACTGTTCTGGTGATTGAAATATGCCTTCTCTCTCTCTATCATTAGCAAGCAGAAGAAAATAAAAGAAGAAATAAACAAAAGGCACAAAAATCAAATGAACAAGAGGAAAATCCGTTTGAGACAGATCTGCCACAGGCAAAGCCTAAAGGAGACAAGAAAGATGAGTCTGCTCCCAACAAAGGTAAGAATTGGTTTGAATGTCTCAGGATGAGGAATTCATGTATGTGTGATCCTAGTCGTCCTCACTGCCTTGACTGATTCCTCTGCTGTAATCTCCTGAAACACCTTCACAACACTGAATCACAAGTATTAGCCTAATCTCCAGTTCACATTTCTTTCTTTGGTTTGTTTAAGAAATATTGCAACATTATTCCATATCCAGCAGCACCAAAGCACAAAGCTGAAGAATAATGAACTGTAAGTCCCAGTCCTGCTGAAAAAAAGCAATTAAAGCCTAGTTTAAGTGTTAATGATCCTTCTTATCTATCACAAACCAGTCAAAGTCTAAATCTTCTACCCTTCTCTTGTATTTTGTTGACCCAGAACTACACAGGAAAACATTTGTCACCTGTGCCAAGTTCACCTGGAGAAGGTGTAGTAAGCATCCCTTATAAGAAAGGCTGGCTGGGGCAGGTGGGTGTCTGTCCTGAGGGATTTTGCTGGCTGTTTCCTTTCCCTCATCATGCACACATGCCCAACAGCCACTAAACTGCCTCAAGCCTAGGAGGGAAATCCAGGTAAGAGATCACTATCTTTGGAAGAGTCATGTGTAATTACTGCCTTCATCACCATTGGTAGATGGTATCTAAGTGCATCTTGAGAAAAGTCCCCACCTGGGCCCATAGGAGCCTTGCAGAAAAAACTGGATGGAAAATACAACACAAAGTTCATGAAGGTGCATTACCCCAGGTTTTGGCAGAGGAGGTCCAGACTTTCTACTGCACTCTAGGATAGTGAGGCAGCTGCTGTATTTCCCTGTCAGGGTATTCTGACTTGCATGATCATTTGTTAATTCTGTCCTCCAAACATATTTCAGACAGCAAGAAAGGACAGGATGGCAATGAATCGAAGACAGCCCAGTCACAAGAAGCCAGCTCCTCTCAGACTCTCCAGCATTCTGGCCCTGTCCTGAATAGCCATTATCTTCCACAGAGCCGAGGAGGAAACCTTCCTCCACCATCCATAGCTGTGACAAGGCCACCGGGGCCCAGGAGGTCTGGAGTGCCAGGCTACCCACCTGGAAATCCATGCGTCCCAGGGATGCAGCTGGGAATGCCCAGGGGCCCTCCCATGTACAGATAAGGAGCCTTAAGAATAGTATAATATGATGAAGGACACCGAAAGACAGAAGCATGGTCCTAAATCCAAACACACTCCTGTAAGAGCAGAACCTCACTATGTTTGTTGTAAGTCTTCATGTGCATAGAAATAACCCATGTGCTTCAGTTTTTTGCAGAATGGGAGCTTCAGAAGAAAACATGTCTTATGTCTTCTAGCATTTGAAGGCACTGTAAAAATGTGTTGTCTGTATCAAAAAATTGCTAAAATTACAGATTTTTATTGGGGATACTTATCAGAAGAGTGGAAAACACTTTCTATTCAGTTGACTTTTCTTAAAAGCTTGAAGTTTTGCCCCTGATATCTTTTTCTTTTCCTTAGAAGAACATTTCACTGAAAACACAGCTGTGTATAAAGTTTATGAGAATCAGTTAAACCCTGCATATATCTTGTCCTCTGCAGGTCAGATATGCTTAGCCAAAGATTTCAGATTGTACATGGGGAAACTAGGACCAAAACTAGGGAAAGCTGGATGATTCCATCTAAAGTCTCTGTGAAAGTGTTAAAAAGGAAAAAGAAAAGCCATAGTTTACCTGTAGCTATCAAGAAAGTTTAACTCCTATTACACTACCACTTTCAGCTAGTAATAGTTTTATCACAACCTTAGAGACTAGAAATAAATTTCAAAAATCAGACTGGTAATGTGCATGAAAACGTTTGGGGAACAGTGGTAAGGCAATTATTGATTAATTTCTCCTAAACACTCTAGTGGCATAGAGACACTTAACATTTCACAAGAATATGTACTACACAACCTTCTCTGTGAATTTATGACTGGATACTTGTATTGGTCTCTATGTAGTCCAAGGTGGAACAGGTTATTTTTCTGACAGGTCTTGTGGAAACACAGGATAGATGTAAGCCCAGGGGCAAGCTGATGTTACCTAATCCAATGAGATAGGTTGATTTTTTTGTTCTGATCTTATTTCCTTTTTCAGAACATTGGTCTTAATAATTATTTTAAGGCTTATAAGCTTAACAACAACAAAATTAATCAACTGACTCTCTTCCAAAAAAAACGAATGTAATTCCATTGAGGGCCTTCTGTATAATAGAAGTTCATTTTGTACAGTAGAAAAATCTTAACCATATCCTAGTATAAAACAAATCTGTGACATCACAAAACAACCTCCACCCAATTAAATTGTGGATCTTATTAAAAAAAGGCTTACAAAACCCCCCAGGATAGCCTGTGTATCCCCATATACCAAAGTGATCCAGATACAGCTTCCAGCTCAAGCAGTCTTTAAATCAATTGCCGGAGCCTGGAAGGATTAACCAAAGGAAAGTTCACTTTATACTTGACTTGAATGTTGTGCTGCTTCCATGAATGTCCACTGGACATATCTGCAGCTGGGGTGCTGTGAGTCTTATATTTTAAGTTTGAGAAAGTACAGATAAGTGCAGTGTAAGTTGTTTCATCTTTCTTCTCATCTATGAACTTCAGACTCATGGAAAAAGTACAGTAATTCAAACTATTCATTAACTGGAAATTTTCTACCAGGATTAATTTTTAAACTGCATATGTGTCTAGCCCAGAAACACAAGATTTTCAACTGTCTTACTGAAGCTAAGCATGAGACCCAGTATGCTAGTATTTTCATGCTTTTAACAAAAACTTTTTCCTACAAGCTAGGCTTGCTCTATCCTGAAATATTGATTTACACAGAGATTTTAGTTGATTGTTTGTTAGCATTTCATAAGAAAACTCTGGGCATCCTTAGAAAACAGATGATTTTTATAGAAAAGGTGAGAAAACTGAGTTTAAAGATATATTATAGCTTGGTGAGTTCTTCAAGAGGTGTTGGAGTAAATCAGAGCTGTAAAGTACTTTTAATGCCGTCTGGTCCCCTAAAATGTAGAGGGATGTTTACATCACATACACAGACCTTTAAAAGATTCCTTGTTCTGTCAGGAGTGAAAATTTTCTGTGGATTTTAAAGGCTTTCTCATTGTTAATGGGTTTAGTGTTTCATTCTGTGGGATTGCTTACATTGTAATGGAAGAGAGACACAGCAAAGAATCCACCAGCTGAAATTATTCTGGGGAGTTTTCTATTAGATCTGTATGCTGTACTGATTTTCAACAATCAATGTGTTCTCATACAATACATGTATATGCTGAGATGAGCATGTAATAGCCAATATGAATAATAATAACAAAGCTAGATGTTCATCAGGCTGCTGTGACTGAAAACGAGATATTTGTTTTTATTCTTTGGTGCTTGAAAGTAAAGGTATTTCATCACTCTATTTTGTGATGCTTTGATTTCAGTACAACATAGAAATGTTGCTAATGTTAGGATGTAAAAGCACTACCAGTATCATATTTGGGCGCAAACATTCTCTATGAGGTATCTGCTTGTATTTACATTATTAGAAGGTTTTAGGTTAGTGTAAAAAGCTGAAAGATATTTGGCATTAATAATAATTCAAGGTAGGAATAACTATAATCTCCCTGTGTGTCTGGGGCAGGCAACAGCTGAATGTAGTGGTATGCACTTCAAATATCTGATTATTTTATTCTGTTTAGCACGAAAATTTAAAGAAAGGAGTATATGACATCAGAATATTTTGCTTTCTTTTGAGATAGAACATCTCAGTTGTAGTGCATAGTCATAAAAAGTTATGAATCACATCTGTTGGAGTGTTAGTAAAATAATAATGAAAAATAGTATTACACACTTTGAGACTTGTTTTGGTCATTGAAATGTTGAAATGTTTTGTGCATTTTTACCTAGCAGTCTCTGCTCTTAATATCACAGGTATGTAAATTTTCAAAAATATTGGTGATTTAGTTTTGAAATTGCAAAAGGAAAGAGAATTTCCAACACCTCTGGTTGATTTACCATTTAGATCCATTCTTATATGTGTACATTGGTATCATACACAACTAATGTTTAGTAAATAGTGTTCATCACTTACCATTTGACTCCTTTGTCCGTGTCCTTGCCAGCTCTCCACAGTTGTGGAGAGCTTTCAATATTTCACATTCTTAATCCACTATGAAGAACTTAATAAAAAAAAAAAATCAAGAATATTTTTTCCATCTCTTTCTTGGAAATAGATAAGAAAAAAAAGTTCTTAAAGTATGAAGGCTAGTTCTTGAGCAAAACACCAATAACCTCTGGAAAGATTACATCAACCTAAACCATAACTTATATAAAGTAACAATCTTATAGTGTGAAAATATGTAGCAAAATTTCATTATAATTAATATGGGATTAATTTCTTGCTAGCTGAAAGTAAATGTGATATTTTAAAACTTATTTTATTAAAACACCTAAGAACTGCTCTGCAGATAGACCCATGGGTCCAGATGTCTTGGATAAAAGATAAGTTTAGAAAGTCTGCAAATTCCACTCACTTGTTTAAAGGAATCCTATTTAAAACACTGAGGACATTTTTCCNCACTGAGGACTCCCAAAAGCTGGTAAGCCTGGTAAACTGGTTGTTATGATCTGGTTAGTGAGAGATGCCTCTGCCTGACTTAAAGTGCAAATGAGACCATATGTTGAAATAAATAATATCACAAGATCACAGGATCACAGAATCACAGAATAAGCTGAGTGTATGGATTTCAGATAGAGACATAAAAATTTATAGAAGAGAGGTGGTGAGGGTGGAGATGGGAAGAGAGAGAGATATCAAGCTGAAGATAGCCATCACCCATGGATCCAGGGGCATCCCACTGGTTTTTCTTCACCCTGGGCTTCTCAATGGTGGGGATCCAAGAACTGTTCTTCTGGGGATACCACCTTTATACATTCCAAGTTTCGGGTATCCATGGAGTGGTAGCAGATGCTGTTCTCATAACTTGGTGTAGTATGTGTATGAGCAGTTGCCTACTTTCCCACAGTTTGCCACGCAGGCAATTTTTGTCCAGATATGTTAACTATGATGTACTAGCCAGATCTCACCTCCCCAGACCTGGAATTAGTACCGTCCTTTAATAATTTTTTATCTCAAATTCCTGCTGTGGTGGTCTGTCTTATGGCACATTCCTTCTGTGGCCTTGACAGTGTTTTGGGACATGCAACCGAGCTCTTAAAGTCCTTACGTATGTAAATAACAAGGACCAAAAGACTCTAAAACCTCTTCTATAACATTAAAGGCATGTTCTTGTTGCAAGTGTATTGCACCATTCTGGCACCTTCTAGTATCTCTGATGACCACACACAACAGGGATGCTGAAGGACCATAAATCAGCTATGTTCCAGCTGCAACTAGATTAAAAATAGAGAAGTGTTTGTTGGTTGGGTTTTTTTTAACAAGCAGTTTCTTACTGTCAGTACTGGACTCAGTCCTACCATGTAAAAGCAGACTGACAGTTCTGTCTGTGCCACTGCTGCTCTGCGTGCTTCATGCAGATAGGTATTCTCAGTTTGTAAACTCTGCTTTCTAATATTATCTGCCAAAATAAGCTCCTTGGCACTTGAAGTTTCCTATCCTCAAATGAACTTTGCTGCACAGTGGAAAGCAAATATTCTGTCACTTCCAGAAACAGAGGGAAGTGGCATCACATGTATTGGCAGTGAGATACTCTGAGGCATGGTGATATTTTACTATAAATAGCACCTTTCAGAGAAACTTGGTGCCCACCATCTGCTTGTGTAGTAGTATTTTAATCATCAGGCAAGACTAGGAGTAAATCTATCTATCTATCTATCTATCTATCTATCTATCTATCTATCTATCTATCTGTCTACCTACCTACCTACAGCTGATGTCCTAAGTTCCAAAGCATGTTATGTGTTAAAATCTGGTCTCCTCTTCTGATTCAGTATTGCCTCCCAGGGGCAGTGAAAAACCTGTGATTAAGGCACAATGTCCAGGCAGCTCCCTGTTGCCTGGAATCAAAAGCAAAACTTTCTAAACAATATTGAAGCGTTGCAGAACAGAATGAGTTAAACGACATGAACAGCACGGCTAACTTCCTAAAGCTGGTCCAGCAGAAGCTATGAGAAAAGCCATGAGAAAGATGGCAAAAACTACAGAAATCACATCCTTCTGCACAGAACAGAACACCCTGCTGCAGATTGCAGAACATCCTGTAGCAAGATAAGCAAATGTGCAAAAGAAAAAGTAACATTATAGCTTGCTATGCATTAGCTAGCACGTAGATAGAACAAGTGGAAACTGTTATGTGGAAACTAAAACAGTACAAATATCTGTGCCTTTTTTCAATAAACATCCTTTCATCATCGATGCTTGGTCCATGTGTTTCAATTGCTGACAATTGGTACCCTTGTGTGAGGAGCAACAAGCAGAGCCTATCTGTGCAACAGGCGGCAAACCTCGCTGAACACAAGTCTCGCTGAGAGGAAGTGACAGCCAGCAATGAATCCCTTCGGTTATTGAAGGTGAGTGGCAGGGAAGGATGGGAGCATAACTCCCCCGGGACGAAGAATCTGTGCTGCGGCTCGCAGAGCTTCTTTTAAAAAACCATTGGAGACAAATTCCCTCACATGAACTTAGATGTATTTTGAAGTGGATTGCTCAGAATGTTGATGGGATTGATGTGGTCATAATCTTTGCAAAAGACACGTGGGAAGCAGTGGGAATTAAGTTGTGGGACAGAGTGACAAGGAAAGCTGATCTTCCAGCACTAGAGTTACTGCCAGCTTGGCAAACTATGCTAGAGGTTATCAAAGTACAAGATGCGAGAAAAAAGGGTCTGAGGAATGTAATGCAGAAAAAGATAAGGTCACTGAGCCTGCACAGCTGACTGTCCCCCAGGAATTCCCTCAGTTAGAGAAGCCTCTGCAATTAGAGGAGCCCCTGCAGAATCATCTAGCATTGAGAAGTAGAAAAGATCCTAGCTATCCTGATGATCTTTTTGACCCAGGGATTAATAATCCAGAGAAAGAGCCTTACATGCAGTTTGTTGATAGGCTGCGAGAATCGCAGATCCACAGATCCGCAACGATGAGGCTCGTGATATTTTATTGCTAAAAGTGGCAGTTGAAAATGCTAATGAGGACTGTCAGTGTGTGTTGAGACCGTTAAAAAACCCCACTATTATAGACATGATTGAGACTTGCAATCAAATTGGCACTGTTAAGCATAAGTACAAAGCAATGGTCTCTGCACATGCAACGGTGAAGGTTTCCCTGGCTGAACAATTAGTGACTTGTTTTAAGTGTGGCAAGGAAGGATACATGCACAAGGACTGCCGCCAGGTCCTGGGAACACATCCAAAGACTCCAGGGCCTTGTCCTCATTGTGGAAAAGGAAGGCACTTTGCTAATCAGTGTCGCTCAAAATATGACGAGGAAGGATGACCTATTTTGGGAAACTACAAGCAGAGCGCAAAAAAGCGGAGGTGCGCGCAGACACAAAATCCACCACTAACACCACACACCGGAGTGCTGTCAGTCTCGCACCTGCAACAGCAGGCAGTGCTGGACTGGATGTGGCAGCAGCCACAGATATAACTCTTGCCAACACTACTGTGCATCTGATCCCCACGTGAATCTGGGGCCCTCTTAGAGATGGCCGAGCTGCCTTACTTTTGGGATGATCCTCTACTACTATTCAAGGACTCTTTGTGCTGCCTGGTGTTATCGATGCTGATTAGACAGGCGAAATCAAAATCATGCTGTGGACTCCTACGCCTCCCTGTGTGATAAAAAAGGGCCTTGCTCAACTCATTCTATTCTTCCTGGCTAACAACAAGCCCTGCAGGAATAAAGCCTATTGAAGATCACGTGGTTTTGATTCCACCAGTACTCCATTGGTCTCTTGGGTGCAGAAGGTTTCTGATCACCTGCCCACACTGCAATACACTTTGAAGCTGGGAAGTCACAAAACTGTCCTGACAGGAATGATTGACACTGAAGCAGATGTCACTGTCATCTCAAGTGCTTGATGGACTGGCCTTTGTCATCAGCAGGTCATGCTTTGAAGGGAATTGGACGTGCTAGTGCCAGCAAGCAAAGCTCCAACCCGATTGTGTTTGAGGGACTGGAAGGTCAGATGGCCACAGCCCAACCTTTCCTTTTAAATAGTTCTATGAGTTTATGGGGCCGAGATGTGCTCAGTTAATTTGGTGTCTGCATAAAAATGGGTTTTTGATAGGGGCTGCTAATGCATGTGACACCCTACATTTAATGTGGACTGTTACAAAACCTGTTTGGCTAGATCAGTGACCCTTCGTCCAAGACAAGCTTATCGCACTCAACATGTTAGTGCAAGAATAATTGCAAGAACACATTGTCCCATCCACCAGCCCGTGGAACATGCCTGTGTTTGTCATCAAAAAGAAAAGTGGCAAGTGGCATTTGTACATGATTTAAGACAAGTCAATGCAGTTATGGAAGATTTGGGCCCTTTACAACCAGGATTACCTTCACCTACGATGATTCCTAGAAGGTGGTCCCTGGTGGTGATTGATTTAAAGGATTGTTTTCTCACAATTCCCCTTCATCCTGATGATGCACCAAAATTTGCCTTCTCAGTTCCAAGTGTAAATATGTAGGGAGCCCTGAAGCGATATCATTGGTGGTGTAGCCACAAGGAATGAAGAACTGTCCAACAATAAGCCAGTGGTTCATCATTCATGTTCTCGCTCCAGTGCGCCAAGATTTCCCTGTGGTACTTTTACATGGATGACGTATTGATAGCTGCAGGCACTGCTGAAGAGACACAAGCTGCCTTAACTGCAGTTATGTGCCCTGTTCAACAGTCTGGACTAAAAATTGCTTCAGAAAAGGCACAGCGCTTTTCACCCTGGCAGTACCTAGGATGACGCATCACAGAACAAACGTGAAACCTCAAGCAATCAGTTTGCAAACACAAGTCAACACACTGAATGATCTGCAAAAGTTGTTAAGTACCATCAACTGGGTATGGCCTCTGCTTGGCATCACTAATCAAGACCTACAGCCATTGTTTGAACTGCTGAAAGGTGACACCCATATTGCGTCACCTTGAACTCTTACACCTGAGGGACAAGTAGCCCTACAATGTGTGGCATCAGCAATTATGACATCAAGCATCTCCTTGGGATCCAGAGTTACCTATTTTGACCATTATCCTGAATCCCAACTGACAACCACACGGCCTGCTGTTTCAGTGGAACAACAATTTAACTGATCTCCTGCTTTTGGAGTGGTTGTTTCTTCCTCATGTAATGCCCAAGACTACTGCCATAGAACATGAAATGTTTACACAGTTAATAATGAAAGCACGAAGGCGCTCCTGCGCTATTGCAGGACGGGAACCTGTGACAATTTTTGTCCCTTGTACCTCTACATACCTACTGTGGCTTCAGCAAAGTTCTGAGATTTTTCAAATTGGTCTAGTTGCCTTTCCTGGACAGGTTTTAGTGCATCCACCAGCACACAAATTATTTGCCACAGTTTATTCATATGGATTTATTTGCCAGGGTTTATTCCTATACTCGGACCCAAGCATTCTGAAGTGCCACTTTCAACTCTAACGGTTTTTTCTGATGGATCAGGAAAAAAACAAAAGTTTGTTTTAGTTTGGTGAGACCCGGATACAGGACAGTGGGATTCGGATACCTCAACCGTCCCTGGGTCCCCTCAAGTTGTTGAACTCGCTGCAGCTGTAAGAGCTTTTCGAAAATGACCAGGACCTTTTAATTTGGTTAGACTCTGCATATGTTGCAGGCCTTGTAGAGAGAGCCGAAGCTTCTCTTCTGCGCAACCCTACCAATCCTTTGTTGGCAGAACATTTGTGTGAGCTTATTTGCTTATTAGATCAGCAAACTTATCCGTATTTTGTTACACATATTAGGTCACACACCACTCTGCCAGGAGAACTGGCGGAAGGAAATCAGCAAGGTGACTTGCTTACTGCCTCTGTCCTGATAGTCCCTGATGCACGCACACAGGCACGTCTTAGTCATGCCTTTTTTCACCAGAATGCAAA